>WOXC01004619.1:0-239565 GCA_011680675.1 Gymnobelideus leadbeateri | reverse complement strand
GAGCCAAAGAAGTTCCTTAGGCAGGGGAGAAAGGGGAATTCATATAAATAAGCCCAGACTTTAGAAAATTACCTTGGCAGCTTAATGAAGGATGGATTAATTTTTTTGGGGGGGATACAAGGAGATGAGTTAGAAGGTGATTGTAGTTCAGGATAGAAATGATAAGGGTCTGGACTAAGGCCCTCAAAAGTGTGTCTTCTGAAAATTCTGTGAAGACTTAGATGGCATGATTACTTTGATTAAAAAAATAGTGAACAGAACATGTCTAGGAAAAATCCTTGGAGGTATTTCATTAGAGTTCTCTGTCCAATTTGACATGGATCCATCTACCATTACTCTTCAGGTATAGTCACTCATTCCACTGCAAATCCACTTAACCGGGGCAACATAAGACTACATTTCTCCAAAGGAGCAGTATAATACAGTGGAAAGAACCGTAGAAGTGAACAAATATGCACTCAAATCCTGACTCTGCCACTTAACTCTGGACAATTTTGAGTAGATCAAGAAGCCAGGTCAATAAGCATTTATTAAGCCCTACTGCATGCCAAACATTATACTAAGTGCTAAGGATACAAAGAAAGGCAAAAACAGTTTAAAGTCTTTACTGGAGCACATATAATTTGACTTCTCACTCAGGCCAACATTGCTTAATAATTTACTTTATGATGATAATTATTTTATTGTAATTATTATTTATATGGTATTTTAAATTTGTAGAAGGCTTTGCATGTGTTATCTCATTTGATTTTTATAACAATCCTTCAAAGTAAATGCTATAGTTGTAATTTCCCATTTTATAGATGAGGAAACTGAGATGGAAAGATTAAGTGAATTGCCCATTATCACAGAAAGCTAGTATTATAAATGTCTGAGACAAGATTTGAATACAAATTTGAATTCAAATCCAGCATATTATTCTCTATGTTATGAGAATGATACTGAATGCTAAGAAATTGTTCTCTTATTTTGGGTCTTGTAATCGTTAATCCAAGGTGGGGGGATGGAGGGGATAATTCTCCAGTCCCACATTCATAGAACCAAACAAGTTTTGATGTATGCTTGCCAAAGTTGCCTGTCACTGTCATGGAGGATGTCTAGTGCTGAGTCCAAATGGAATAAAGATTCCCTATGACTGGATGGGTCCTCTATATCATGGCTGTTGTTATATTGATTACATTAAGCCTAAGAACACTACAGGGCCTCCAAAGCAAGCTCTTGTTGTTGTTGATGTCATGTCTGACTCTCTGTGACCTTGTTTGGAGTTTTCTTGACAAAGATATTGGAATGGTTTACCATTTCCTTCTTCAACTCATTTTACAGATTAGAAATTGAGACAAACAGGGTAAAGTGACTTGCCCAGGGTCACACAGCTAGAGTCTGAGGCTGGATTTGAACTCATGAAGATGAGTCTTCCTGATTTCCAAGCCCAGTGTTCTATCCAGTGTGCCTCCTACCTGCTTAAGTAAACTCTATTATTGTTATTCAAAAAAGTTCGTCCAAATTATTCATCCAGGAAAAATAATTAAGAGTCCAAAGAATGCATGTAATTCAGATTATACTCTGCACTTGTATGCATAATCCAAAAAACTGTTTCATCAGTTCCAGATATCTTGAACAGACACTGCAGATGGGCAGTGAACCAAGTCTAGAACTGTGTAGGAGAAAAATGTTGACTGACCTGAATTTGGAGAATTTCATAACAAATTCAATGACCCTAAGTTTCATCCTGAAACAAAATGCCATCTTTTTAATATGAACATTCTTCCAATGGTGCCTTCACATAAGGATGTGAAACAGGGGACAATTCAATCTGGGAATAGTCAGAAGTGTTGGTCACCCAAAGAAGAGAGACATTGCATGTGTAAATAGGCTGCAACGTTAAAAAAAATAAAAAGGATACAAGAGATGTATGCCTGGAAAAGGAGGTGGGCCAGACCTGAAGCTGGAGCAAAGGGTAACAGATGGCAAGCCCACATGATAATGTCAAGAGATTTAGAAGAAGTCTTCTAGCACATTAATGGATCTCTTGTGGAAGATTTTTAGGAAGACCTGGAGTCAGAAAAGATGAGGCAATGTGAGTGGGTTGCAAATTGTGTTGTTGGAGGGAGTTCCCAGACCTTTTGAAGCTCTGTTCTGTTAGTCATGGCTTCCCATTGCCTTCAGAAAAATACCACAATTTCTTAACTTGCTATTCAAGGAAATCTCCATTCTGGCCCCAGTCTAGCATTCCAAAGTTCCTACTTTTCTACCCAACTACCCTCCTATCCCTTTTGTTTCCACCCAATAACTGTTTCTCTTTGGAATAGCAACCCCTCCCAACTTGATTTTTATTTTTATTATTTTTTAAAATTTTTCTCTTGACTCACTTTTTTTTTTTTTGCTTTTTGGAGAGCAATTGGGGTTAAGTAACTTGCCCAAGGTCACACAGCTAGGTTTTTGTTTGTGTGTGCATTAAGTGTCTGAGGCCCGATCCGGGCTCAGGTCCTTCTGGCTCCAGGACCGACGCTCTACTCACTGCACCACCTAGCCGCCTCTTGACTCACTTTTTAAAGAGGCCTGTTCACTGAATGGGCCTTACCTCACTCTAAGCCAGTATGTGAAAAGGCCTTAGCCTAAAAGGGCCAGGATCTTCTGTTGCATCCTGGGTCATCTCCGGTCAATCTGTTGAATATCTGGTCAGTGGATCCAGATGGCTTTGGAGGAGAAAATGAGGCTGGTGACCCTGAACAGCCCTCCCTCTCTCCAATCAATGTCAATTGCAAGTCACATCATCCTTTCCTTGATACCATGGTCCTCTTCAAGAATGAAGGACAAGCACAACAACAACTCTCCTACCCTAACCTTCACCTGGAACTAAGCAAGTCTACTCAGTGTATCACATACATTCCTACCTTTTGCTCCTGCTCTTCCTCTCCCATACAATAACTTCTTTCTATTTGTCTGTCCATTGTTCAAGACTCAGTGTAAGACCCACTTACCCTGTATAACCTATGCCCAGATCTCAGGATGTTTGGTTCTAAAAGCCATATCATAACATTTATCATTTGTAACTTTCATTTACTACTTACCATTTGATAATAATATAGACTGAAGTATATTTGGGGGGGGGAAGAGAGGAACAAGCATTTTAAATTTTAATAAGATTTTATTTTCCTCCCAATTACAAGTAAAACAATTTTTTTCTTTTTTTTGTTTTTATTTGTTTATTTTTTTAAACAAATGCTTTATTAACTTCTGTTTTACATCATTCATTTCCACCAGATTTTGTGTTACAATCATTTTCCCCCACTTATTCCCCTACCCAACCTCCCAGAATAGCAGTCCCATAAGATATCGCTTCCTCCAATCTGCTCTCTCCCATACCTTCTCCCATACCCCCTACGACTTTTCCATTAGAGGAAGGTGAATCTTTGTGTCCCAATGCCTGCACATCTTATCTCCCAATTATAAGCAAAAGAGTATTAATTATAGTATTTATATATATTTGAAACATTTAATCTTAAGACCTCGAATTTCAGATCCATTTCCTTCCTCCCTTGTCACCCATTCCCTCTTGGGAGATAAGTAATTCAGTATATGTTGTACATGTCTAGCTATGCAAAACATTATCATAGTAGATATATTGTACAAGGCTGCTTATAATTCCCTCCCACTCATCCCACCCCCCACCTGGTCCATTCCCTACATGATCCTGTCCCTCTTCTATAGTGGGTACTTCCAACCTCCCCTCCCCCAAGGATGCCCTCCCATCCATCATCCCTCCTCTCATCCCCCTTCCCCCTATTCTGCTGCAGGTTGAGATATCCCATTTAGTATGTATGTCATTCTCTCCCTGAACCAAATTCAATGAGAATGTGGTTTTGCCTTTTTTGCCTTCCTATTCTCCCCCTCCCTTGCAACCACTTCCCCTTGCTTCTTCTACATGAGATAGTTTACCCTACCCTGTCTTTCCCCATCTCCTCTTGCCACTTTCCTCTCTCACCTCATAATTTCATCCCTTGAGTATTCTCCCTTCCCAACAAATTCAACCTATGCCCTATATCCATATACACACACATTCACATATGTATTCATATGACCACACACCCTTCTTCCATTATTTTCATAGTGAGAAAGATATCATCACTCACAGTTATTGTTTTTCCATATAGGAATGTAAATAGTTCAACTTTGATAAGTTCCTTTTGATTTCTTTTCCCTGATTACCTTCTCAGGCATCTCTTGCTTCTTGTGTCTGGATGTCAAATCTTCTATTCAATTCTGGTTTTTTCCTCAAGAATGCTTGAAAGTCCTCTATTCCACTGAATGACCATATTTTCCCCTGAAACAAAATACTCAGTTTTGCTGGGTAGGTGACCTTGGGTTCATTCCCAGTTCTTTTGCCCTCTGGAATATCATATTCCATGCCCTTCGATCCCTCAGTGTAGAAGCTGCCAGGTCCTGGGCTATTCTGATTGTGTTTCCACAATATTGAAATTGTTTCTTCCTGGCTGCTTGTAGTATTGTCTCCTTGATCTGGGGATTCTGGAACCTGGCTATAATATTCCTGGGAGTTTTCTTTTTGGGATCTTTTTCAGGAGGTGATCAGTGGATTCTTTCAACCTCTATTTTGCCCTCTGGATCTAAAACATCAGGGCAATTTTCCTTGAGAATTTCTTGAAGGGTGATTTCTAGGTTCTTTCTTTGATCATGCCTTTCAGGTAGTCCAATAATTTTTAAATTGTCTCTCCTGGATCTATTTTCCAGGTCAGTGGTTTTTCCCATGAGATATTTCACATTGCCTTCTAATCTTTCATTTGTTTGAATCTGCTGTTAACAGCATCTTGATTTCTCATAAAGTCATTAGCTTCCATTTGCTCCAGTCTAACTCTGAAGGAATGAATCTCCTCAGTGAACTTTTGAGATTCTTTTTCCATCTGGCAAATTCGACTTTTTAAGGCATTCTTCTCCTTGTTGCCCTTTTGGGCCTCCTTTGCCATTTGAGTTAGTCTATTTTTTAAGGTGTTGTTTTCCTCAGTCAGGCAGTTGACCCTCATTTAATACTTTTCCTGCATCCTTCTCATTTCTCTTTCCAATTTTTCCTCCACTTCTCTTATTTGATTTTTAAAGTCCTTCATAAGGTCCTCTATGGCCTGCACCCCGCTCATGTTTTCCCTTGGGGCTTTTGCAGCAGGACTTCTGACCTCACAGTCCTTTTCCCGCTCTATGCCCCCAAAATAGGAGTCTAGGGTTGCATTTTTCTGTTTCCTTTGCCTTGGCATGTTGCCACTTAATTACCTGACTTTTGGGCTTGTTGCCACACTATGGCTTTAAGGCCAGCTAGAGGAATTTTCGTCCCGAACGTGTGGGGGGCAACTTCCGTTTCTGGCAAGCTGTAAACCCACCCACAACTTCCACCCTAGATCACAATCCAGATCCAGGGAGGTTAAAGCAAGAGCGATTACCCCCCAAGACTGATCGCTGGATCTCCCTACAATTAATTGCAGGCCAAGAGCTGGAGCTGCCTCTGAAAACTACAAAATGGTGTGTCTCCTCAGGGGCTTCTAGCCCCCAGGGGAGGGAGCTGACGCATTCCCCCAAAAAACAGGTCCCAGAGTCCATAGGACACTAACCTCTTACTTTGTCCTAGGCATGTCTATGTTGATAATTCTGGAGTCGCCACAGCTGCTGGTGTTCTGGGGTTCCTCCAGCCGGCTGCTGGCCCTGCCGCCCTGGGGCTAAAACCTCGGCTCATGCGGACCTGGGCTCCACTTGGCTCTGCTTCCTGTCCTCTGCGAGTTGCGTGCTGCCAGCTCCTAGACCGCTGTGCTGGTCCTTCCTGCAGGGCTGCTGGGCTGTCCTCAGCGGGAGGTTAGCTTCTCTTTGTCGTTCTGTGGGTGCTGGGGCTCCTAAGTAAAACAGTTTTAACCTTCATTGTTTTCTTTAAGTTTTGTATTTTGAGTTCTATACCTCTTCTTCCTTCCTTCCCCCATCCCTGAGATGGTAAGCAATCTGATATAGGTTATACATGAGCAATCATGTAAAATATTTCCATATTAGTCATTTTGTGCAAGAAAACTTGAACAAGGAAGAAGAAACAGGAAAGGAAAGAAAGGAATAAGGAAAGGAAGGAAGAAAGGAAGGAAGGAGGAAGGAAAGGAAGAAAAAAGAAGAGAAAGGAAGGAAGGAAGGAAAAAGAAGAGAAAAAGAAAGAAAGAGAAAGAAAGAGAGAGAGAAAAGAAGGAAGGAAGGAAGAAAGAGATATGCTTCAATCCATATTCAAACTACATTAGTTGTTTTTCTGGAGGTGGATAGCATTATTCATCATGAATCTTTTGGGATTGTCTTGGAGCATTGTATTGCTGAAAATAGGTAAGTCAATTCACAGTAGTGCATCATAAAATATTGCTGTTACTGTGTACAATATTCTGCTTCTGCTCATTTCACTCTGTATCAGTTCATATTTCCAGTTTTTTTCTGAAATTATCCTGTTCATCATTTCTTGTAGCACAATAATATTCAATTACAATCATATGCCACAACTTGTTCAGCCATTCCCCAATTGAAGGGCATCCCCTTGATTTCGATTTCTTGGCCACCACAAAAAGAGCTTCTATAAATATTTTTGTACATATAGGTTCTTCCCCTCCCCCCTTTTAATATTTCTTCGGGATACAGACAGACCATAGTAGTGGTATTGCTGAATCAAAGGATATGCACAGTTTGATAGCCCTTTGGGAGTACTTCCAAATTGGTCCCAAGAATGGTGGGATCAGTTCACAACTCCACCAACAGTGCATTAGTGTCCCAGTTTTTCTACATCCCTTCCAACATTTATCATTTTCCTTTTTGGTCATATAAGCCAATGTGATGGGGGAGAAACAAGCCTTTTTAAGCACCTTCTATGTGCTAGACGAGTAATAAATATTATATCACTTTATAATTTGAGTGGATCCATATCTGTTATTTCAGTAATGAACTCTCAGTGTAGAAATTCTTTCTAATGATGTAATATTTACAACTCATCTATATTTTTCAGTCTCAGAGAGCTTTCTGGGGGCACTATAAGATTAAGCATTATGCCCCCTTTCATTCAGTCAGTGAATAAATATTTATTAAGTCCCTACTATGTGTCAAGCACTATGCTAAGAACTGGGAATACAAGAGGGTCCCTAAGGAGATCACATAGTTATATGATGATTTAACCCTACATCTTAACCCCAAGACTGGCCCTCTGCCCACTATTGCTACATTAACTCAACATGTGATGACTTTTTATAATCATATTAGCTCACATGTTTATAGTGCTTTAAAGTTTGTATTTTCTTCACTGAATCTGAGGTCAAGAGTGTAAGTCAGCCCTATTTTATAGACAAGGACAATGAGCTTCAGAGTGGGAGGTCCTTCAGTGAGAAATCCTTGCCAATGATCACTCAGTAAATAATTGATCTAGAGTCCGCTTTTTGAGAGCATGAGATTCCAAGCCCAACACTCTTTCCAAAGATGGGAACGGTCTCTGCCTAATCAGTCTCTCCTGCCTCCTACATAGCTAAACATAAAACTGTCTTTCAAAGATCCACCAGATACAACTGAATGAAAAGGATAACATGCAAGAGCTAGCACACTAGATTGAAATCCTCTGGAGGGCAGGTCCCATGTCCCAAAACCTGTTGTATTCTCAGTAGAATGCCTTGAACATCATAGGTACCCAATACTTGCCTGTCAATGCTGATGAAGATGACAATAATAGCAATTATCATATTAGTATGATGATGCTGTTGAAACTCTCCCTTGTGGTCACCCAACTCCATGGCAAAGCTTTCCTCAGTATGCAAAGTGTTTGCCAAGCCCCTCCCCACAGAGCACAATCAGCAAGCCCACGGGGCCTTAACAAAAGAGGATTCAGGCCTAACAAATGTGCACTTCTGCTCTGACTTAATTTGTTCCTCACTGCTCTATAGAGCCTGCTGCCAATTAACCAATTAGTAGCTAATTTAATTTTCTCCATTAGGGTCACAGCAGAAGGTTTCCTGTTATGAGTGTGAAGCATGCCAGGGCAGACATAGATATGCTATTTGCTTGTTCACGATAAAGACTGGACATGGCATTGTGGATTGCAGTGAGGGACGCCTGGGTTTTAGTCCCAGCTTTTTCTCTAGCTTCCTGTATGACCCTCGACAAGTAACTTAATCTATCTGGTTGTCGATTGCTAATCAGTAAAATAAGGGAGTTGAATTAAAGTATTTCTAGATCCCTTTTGGCTCTAGGCTCCCATGACTCTGCAAATTAGCAAAACTCTGTTGCCTTCATGGTTCAAAATCATACCCATTTGTATCAAATGAGATAGACTGTATTCTGTTATGGGGTTCTCTGCAGAATAATCCTGGGCAAGTCTAAGTTGTCAGTCCTATAATTATAATTTATTTCAGCTTTGCATTTGAGAGATGGCCTAATAGATACCATCAAGGCCATGTTTGATAGGAAAAAGAGGTAAATACATTATGTGGTGAATATAGGGGTGAATACTCATAGCTCTGAATATCAAAAGAACCATAGGCATAGGTCCAGGTTGTTTTCTGGATCATCTATGAAGAATTTGTGGAAAGGCATGGCTAAGGATTGCACAAGATGAATCTGTATGAGGAAATGGAACATCCATTTCAGAAACATGGACCCATCACAGGATGGATAATGAGGGGGTTGGCTTAGATGATATTCAAAGGCCCTCCTAGCTCTAACATCGTATAATTCTAATCCTTCCCTGTGGTAAATGACACCCAAACCTCTGACACTTTGTGTAAGTCTGCTTCTGTTTTCTGTGTGTGCACTAATTATGACTAAATGTTATTTGTTATATGCATTTAAGCCAGTTAAAAAACAAAACAAAATAATACGTTTAATAGGCACCTACTATATGCCAGGCACACTACCAAATGCTGGGATTAAAAAAACAAAGTTGATAACTGTTCTTACCCCCAAGGAGCTTACGATTTAACAGAGTGGAAACAAAATGCGTTTAGGTAAGCAAATACAAAGTATTTGGTGGCTAGAGGAAATGAGAGTAACCATAATTATAGGAATGAAAAAAGGATTAGGTCTCCCTTAGGAGGTAGCATTTCAAGTGAGTCTTGAAGAGTTATAGGTATGCCAAAGGGCCATGGATGAAAGAGGGAAATTATTCTAGGCATGGGGGACAGGCTATGGAAAGTCATGGTACAAGAAATGGAATGTTGCACATCATGCTGCATGGAATGTATTTAAATGTGAGTACAGGAAAGGGAAGATGACTGTTTCCAACTTCATTTTGTTAGTGGAGCCCACCAGAAGTTTAAATGTCCTATCCTTTCTGCCTTTATCCTGTTGCTGTTCCCCCATGTCTGTTTGATCAGTTTGGCACTCTTGGAATCTGGCCTTGCCAGAGAAAGCCCCATTTGCCCTTTACTAGTAGTGGTTTCTTTCTAAAGTATTTTTATCTTGTTTTATGGTCCCCCAAGTCTAAGTATTTTAAGTAGTGTAAGGGTCATTTTCCTTAGAGGGTAGGAAACCGATGCAAAACGAATTGAATTAGTTTTGGCATTTAGATGAAAGTTATTTTATTTTTCAAAAAAGAAAATGTTGAGAGAGAGAGAGAGACAGAGTGACAGAGACAGAGACAGAGAGAGAGACAGAGAGAGAGAAGAGAGAGAGACAGAGTGACAGAGAGAGAGTGACAGAGAGAGAGAGAGAGAGAGAGAGAGAGAGAGAGAGAGAGAGAGAGAGAGAGAGAGAGAGGAATACTGACTGATTTCAAAGAAGTTTGATTCGGGCTATGTGGTTTTTAGGAGGAAAGGAGCCTGAGCTGATGGAGGAGATAGGGCACATCTCAGTGACAGTCTGATTTAAAGGAGGAACATGAGCCAGGGGACTCAGAACATTTCTAGGTTGAAGGGTAATGAAAATAAATAGAAGTGAAGGATTTGACATATTAATGAAATGCAGTTCTCAACATGTTCCTGAGACCTCCTTTCCCAAGAAAATCCCAACCCATTTTCCTCAATACTGACCACTCAACCCCCTCCTTCCCATATGAAGAATGAAGACTGAGGTTTTTCCTTTTCAGTTAGGAACATCAGGATCTGGGTACAGAGAAACATCTCACTGGAAAATTCAGAGACTCGAGCCAGCCTTCAGTTACTGATAGGACAAATGTGCCTAGAACTTTAGAAGGGACCCTTAGAGTTCATATCTAGTCCAATCACCTCCTTTTAAAAATAAGGAAGATAATGTTTGGAGCTCAGAGATTCTATGTCTCTGAGAACTTATGAATCTGAGTTATTGTTCATTCCTCTCTAGACTATACTTTGGACTTTCTCTGCCATGTTCTGGAGGCCTTTTCATCCTGGTTCACTCCAGTCCTGGACTTCACACATTGGAAGCACCTTCGGATTGGATGGCTTCTCCTAGAACCTCTATTTAAAGAGGACACCCAGGACAGCCTTATTTCTTTTGTGACCAGGCTGAACTAGAGACTTTCTCTACCACCTGCCATGTCTGGTACCTTGTTCCTAACCTTTTCCACTTTCTTTTTAAAGCTTCCTTTTATATTTTGTCTTCCATGATTAGAATGTAAGCTCCTTAAGGGGCAGGGACTGTTTTTCTTTCTGCTTAGTATGGTGACTAACACATATATGGGGGAGATGGTTACACATAGGAAGTGATTAATAAATGCTTGTTGACTGACAGGAGGACACATTGAGGACATGATGAGAATTCAGCAAGTAGTGTGTTTCAGGAGGCAAAAGCTTGGGATAAATGTTTTCACTGGTAAGGTAAGGGAGTTTGGAGAATAGTTTGCCGTTGTTTCTCCCTTCTTCAACTTCTTTTAGCCCATTATTGGGATTTCTGTCATGCTTAACTCAGTGTCTTGCAGTAGTTTATATATGCTTCTTCTAGACTGGAAACTCCTTGAAGGCAGGAACTATATGGCTCTTGTATCCCTTCTCCTTTAATAGACCTTCATCCCCTGCATCTAATAAAAGACCTTGAATGTAGTAGGTGGTTAATAAATAGTTTTTAATTAAATTGGATGTGGAAGGGAAATACCCACCATTACACTCTTATTGCCAGGCTTTTAGTGATTTTTCCATTCTCTGGTTATCTACAGGCAGATAGATGTTGTAAAGAGACATGAATCAAGCACTTGCTTCTGATTAGCAGGTTTGATGGGCAGACGGGATAGGAGTCTGACAGGAAGGGTTTCTGGCCTACCTATTCATCTCCTTGACTTCAAGAAAATGATGCTAATATCCTGGTTCTCCTCTTTGACTCTTTAAATTCAATTCATTCATTTAATAAATATTTATTAAGCATCTACTATGTACCAGGCACTAGTTCAATAAAAATATGTTAAGTGACTATTATATGCAAGTCACTGTGCTATTTGATAGATATAAAGAGGGGGCAAATGCTGCCCTTGTGGAGCTTACGTTTTCCTGGGGTGGGGCTGAAGTGTAGTGGATACAACATGTAGATACAACAGTGAACAGAATGCTGGGTTGTGAGTCAGAGGATTCAGTTTTGCCATCTCCTACCTATGGGATCTTGAATAAGTTATCTTACCTTTGCAGGACTCAGTTTCCCCCTCTTGAAAAGGGAGTATATTGGGATTTGGGAGACCTTATTCTAGATATGGATCTCCATACAAGGAATACATTTCTAAAAATTAGAATTATATAAGCATCACAGAAACACAGGATCTCAGCGTGAAAGAACTTCAGAGGCCAGCTAGTTGAGGCCCAAATATTTGAACAAGAATATTGTTTGATAGATCTGAGAAGAAGTCACCTAACCCTAGTTAGAAGAATTGGATTGAGGAGAGCCTACTTCCCTGACGCAGCTCAATTTTGAGTCTCTCCATCATACTGGTTGCCTTTTTGGCCTGTCTCCAAGGCAGCCCATTCCACTTTTAGGAATATTTTCCCCATTACATTTAGCCTAAAATAGTCTCTTTGAAACTTTGATCCAATGTTCTTAGTTCTGCTCCCTAAAACCAAGTAGAACAAGTCTATTTCCTTACTCTTCCACATGGGAGCCCTTCAAATACATGAAGGCAGCTATCATGTTCATCATGGAGTAAGAGAGTGGTCCTGTGGGAATAAGGCTGCTGCAAATGAGTTGGAGCCATCTACAGAATGAGTTGAGCTTTGAGAAAAGGGAACATGGCTGGGATCCCTTGGGAGATGCCAGTCCTGGCCGGGGACTCACCCATAAAAAGAGCAGACTCCAAGAAAAAGGCATTTCAAGATGAGTCAGGTTACTGGTGATGGAATAGAGTACATACATTCATTATCTCTTGCAGTTTTGCCTCATTTTAGTCAGGAGACTAAATTTGTTCTATGTTCAGTCATAGAATAGTAGCTAAAGTCTATTCTCAGACACCATCTTTTTAAACAGATGTTCCTTTCTCAGTGACATGGTCTGCCTTGAGAGGCAGTTTAAAATCACTAGAGGTCTTAAAACAGTGGCTAGATAACTTTGTTACATCAACTGTGTTACTCTAGGAAGATCACCTAGCATTTTGGGAACTGTTTTCTCATCTGTAGGGTGAAGGGAGTGGATAGAACTCAAGTTCTATTCTATCTTTAAAGTTCTATTATTCTAATCCTCCATGCAAAGTTTGAGGACAGGCAGATAGTTTGGGTATGGCTTCTATAGTTGGGGGATACAGAAGTACCCACTCATGATCCCAATATATAATCCAATATCTGGCATCAGCAGTAGCAGCAGTGGAGGAAGAATCAGGGCACGTATGTAAAATTTTAGACAAAGAAGTTTGTCTTTGATGTGTATAACTCAGAATCTTAAGACTCAGAAGAAGTATTCTATTCCAACTTCTATCTGAGATATGAATCTCCTCTACATAGAGATATAGCTAGAGTTAGAGTGACTGAAGCTTAGTCCCAGGTTGATGAATTAAGAGACTTATGGAAGTACATGAAGCTTTTCAACTTTTCAGGATGAGCTTCTCTCCCTCCTGGAGTCATAGCTTTCCTGCAATGGCCTTAGGCAGTGTCCCTTTTTTCTGAAAGGGGGCAATACCTGCCCACCTCCCACCTTCCTTAACTACTGAAGGTGTTTTTGTTTGATCCTAGGTGCAAAAATGTCTAGTTACAGATTCCTAAAAAGTAGTCATTCAACTTCTTGAACACCCCCTACTGATTTGTTTTGCTTCTGCCTTAGGTCCTAAGGGACTGATTAGGCTGTGTGGGGTTAATAATTTTAAGTGAATATGTGGCCCTTAACTATAGAGACTCAGAATGGGGATGGGCAAAGGATTTTGGAAGAATCTTATATAAACCAATTATTAGGAAGAAAATGTAGCACTTCTGATTTGACAAATTGTTTATTGCCACAGTGGCTGTAGTTATGATTGCCCTTGGTGGGTCCCCTGAAGTAGGGACCTAGAAAGCCATACCTGGATGTCTTGAAGGATGTGCATACTGAGTGTATTTTATAAAACGTTGTTTTTTAATCTGTCTTATGGATCCAATCTCTCCAAATCATAAGCTTACACTTGAGACCTAAGACAACCTCTAATAATGGGGAACTCATTACTTTTTAAGTCAATTCAGCCCACTTTAGGGCATCTCTGATTATTAGAAAAAATTTCCCCCTTTTAGATTGAAATCAAATCTAACTTCCCATAGCTTTAATCTGCTACTTTTAGTTGACCCTCCTGGTACAAGAAGAAGTCTAATCCTTTTTCCACATGAGAAACCTTTAAAGAACTAAAGACAGACAACCCCCCCCCAACCCCCCAATTTTTCTCTCTTCCAGGTTAAATTGTGTCAGTTCCTTGTATGGAACAATTTTAAGTCCCTTCATCATTCTGGTTACCTTTCACTGGCCTGTCTCATCAGTGTCTTTCCTAAAATAATACACCTTCCCTCCTTAGGATTACCTTAACAAAGTCTCCTTTTCTCATTGCCTTGTCTTCTTAACTAGCTGTCATTCTTGGAAAGTTAATCACCCACTAAGGTGCTAACCAATGATAAAGTCTTGAGGTATTGCCCCATAAGGGTATGTGCATTTTAATAAGGGATTCTTGAAGAAGAAAAATCTTTAGGAACCAGAGTAAATGAATTTTCTTATAGTAGAATTTCAAGTACTGTGAAAAGTTTTGAGCCTTGGTTATGGGGACTTCCTGGTGCTGTTCAAGTTGAATCACTGAGATAGTATGGGGTCCCTTTGACTGATAAAGGACAGTACTAACACTCTACTTAACTTCTTAGCCCCCCTTCCATATACATGTACATGAATATGCACATATGTGCACACCTTTCTTCTAACTATTCTAGTTATAGAGGAAAAGGACATAGTAGAAACTTTCCTAGTGTCTCCAGCTATTCCTTTCCATGTATAGATACAGAACTTGAGTTGTATCCACTTCCTTCACCCTACAGATGAGAAAACAGTTCCAAAAATGCTAGGTTACCTTCCTAAGGTAACACAGGTGACTTAACAAGTTGTTATCCAGCCACTGTTTTAAGACCTCTAATGATTTCAAAGTAACTACCTCTCAAGGCAGACCATGTCACTGCGAAAGGAATATCTGTTTAAAAAGACAGTGTCTGAGAATGGACTTTAGCTTATAGTCCGTGACTGAACATAGAGCAGATTTAGTGTCCTGGCCAGGGATGGGGCAAAACTGAAAGAGATAATGGATGTGTCTTTTGTAAGCTTTGATGGGGGTGAGGGGAATCTGTGTCAAAGTCAATCATGCAGATCTGAAAAGGATAGAAACTGTCTTATTTGTCTCTTTGTATTTTCCTGGGTATCTTGTGCCCTAACCAATTCTGGTTCAGTTTCACCTTACCCCAGTTAAAATAAAGACAGAAACAAAAATTAGAAACTGCTGAAGTCCTACATATCCCCCCACCCCAATAGAATGTGAGTTTTCTTGAAAGCAGGGACTGATTCTTTTGTTATGTGGCACTTAGGAACATCCAATCATCCCTGCTCCCTTCTCAACCACTGATTTCCCTTTGTAAGGCCCACTCCCTTTTCCCATTGCTGTAGTCTTCCTGGAGTCTCCATTTTGGGGAGGAACCTAGGCTGGCCTTTAATCTCCCCCAGTCTCCTTTTCTGGTTCCTGAACTTCAAAACCAAGCCCCCAGACAGATACCCCCACCCCATTTTTAGCTCCCTTGTGTGTGTGTAGTTTTCCCATTAGAAGGTAAACTCCTTGAGGACAGAGACTATCTTTTAAGTGTTTATCTCCAGGGCTTAGCACACTGTCTGGCATGTAGTTAAGTACTTAATAAATGCTTGTTGCTTTCCTCCCACTCTTCATTTTTCCCTCCTTCCCTTCTTCCTTCCTTTCTTCTTTCCTTCCTCCTTTCCTTCCTTCCTTCCTTCCTTCCTTCCTTCCTTCCTTCCTTCCTTCCTTCCTTCCTTCCTTCCTTCCTTCCTTTCTTCCTTCCTTCCTTCTTTCCTTCCTTCCTTCCTTCCTTCCTTCCTTCCTTCCTTCCTTCCTTCCTTCCTCCCTCCATCCTTCCCTCATCCACTCCTTTCCTTCTCTTTGTATCCTAGGAGCTAGCACAGTGACTAAAACTTAGAAAGTATTTATAAATACATAGATCATAGTGATATGGAAACAAATGGTGCCCTAAGGGTTAATAGTAAGGTTCACTTTCTGGGGCTCCCTGAGGGATTTGAGGCTCATTCTATAGCTCATCCTGTAATTTGAGGGTATCTTAATGCCCTTTCCACCTTATTTTGAAATACCATACAACTTGTACCAAAAGAATTGTTTCCCCTTTTCCTGTGTTCCCTATCCTGTCATTCATCTTCCTTATCCTGTGACATGACCACTTTTCCTTATCTTGAAAGCAACCACCTTCCTTACCTTGTCTGTACTTATTCTGTCCCTAAATCTTCAGCTCCCATAAGAAACCCTAAAATTTACATCATCACCATCCTGAACATCTCTATATAAACATAACTCCCCCAGATATTGGGGTCTTCTTACCTTTCTTGCTAAGGAGGCCCAGGGTGCTTTTTCACATAAAATAAAAAGCTCCCATTAACTAAAAGAGAAGGTCTAAGAGAATTCTTTCAATTCTGAACCAGCTCTCCCAAATAGCACCTCAAAAATAGAATCATCAATACAGAACTGGGAGGGGCTTCAAAGACCATCTATCTAGTCTAGGCCCCTTTTTTATAGATAAGGAAACTGAGGACAAGGAAAGTAAGTGACTTGCCTAGGTCACATAGATTGTCAGAGGTGAGATCTGATTGGTTGGGTTCTAAAGGCTCAGAATGAGTGTAAATGTCAATTTGTTTCTGTTTTGGTCAGAAACTCTGAGGGTCTTCCCCTCCCAGATTTTTATTTTTTTTGACTAGGTAAAAGAGGACATTTTCCCCCCTTTTCACTTCATTTTTTATCTAGCTTTAATCACTGAATGGGTATTACCTTAGACAAACTGAGACCAGGGAAAGAACTTAGCTTAAAAAGACCAAGGTCTCCCACTGCATACAGGGCCATCTCTAGTTGTTCTGATCCATATCTTATCATGGGACCCAGATGGTTCAGGAGAAGAGAGTGAGACTGGTGACTCTGCACAGCCTTGCCTCACTTAAATCCAAATCAATTGTAAGTCAAGACTTAACTTTCCTGATGTCATTGGTCTTCTTTGAGAACAAAGGACAAGCAACAACAATGGGAAAGTGTGCTGACTTTAGAGTCAGAGGTGTTCTGTTGCTCTCCTTGTCAACAAACTTAAGCATAAAGTAGCATTAACACAGTAAAATATCTAATTAAGACTGAAATTAGTAGTAAAGTAACAGGAAATAATATCAGTACACATGGAATCTCTCCTTCACCCAGAGTAGTTTGGGAGATCTGTCTTCCAGATTCACTATTCTACAACTGGAATAAGGAGGTTATAGGCTTCAGTGTGGGCAGCCTTGGCCACCTTGCTTGAAAATTGGACCTGATTGATGGTTTACCTGACCACTCCCAGTCTCCATGCAGTTTCCAGCTTGGTTTGCTAATCTATTTAGTCCCTTGGAATCTCTGTCTCCTGGCTCCTCTCCCTCAATCCCTTCAACATAATCAAACTGTTCAGCAGGCACATACTGAGTATTAGAGTTTGGGGTATTTTTTTTTGTTTGTTTGTTTTTTTATTATTTCAATGAACATCCATGCTCTGGGCACTGGCTTCTGGGGAACACAGTCATTCTCCACTTCAGCTCCTGCCTGCTATGCTTATTTGTCCTGTGGTAGCTAGGGTGTAAATTAGGTTTTCTCACTAGCTAAGTCTCTATGGGTGGAGTACCATAACCCCTGCATATTATCAAGATGCTTCCTGGTTGACTTGAGATTGAACCTTGGAATGGAAGAAGAGACTAGTGAGCTCAGATGGGTGAGTTCAGAATTGAGAATGATTTGGGGCATGTAGTGAAAGGAAAATAGGAAAATGGAGGCAAGGACAGATTCAGTGTGGGAAGCAACATGGCAAGCATAGGTGAAAGATTTTAGACATAGAATAGATTAGGAGAGTTAAGACCACTTGGTCTTAGTCTGGGTAGTTTTTTTATTTGTGCTTCGAATTCCTTGCCATTATGTATCATTTCTGAATTTCTATGGACTTTTTTCTTTTTTAGTGAATCATAGAAAATATATTCTGGTATTCGGAAGTGTATGGAGGCAGGGGATAGAAGAATAAGAAATGATTGGAGAAGAGCAAATGGCATCCAGGGATGATGGGAATAGTAGGAAAATGGGGGCTGGTGTAATATAGTTCTTTGAAGTCAGGGATTTTAAGTTGGCTGAGTCAGTGTCCATGGCCTCTCTGTTCTTTGTGTTATAATGGCACACAGATATGGGAAGCTTGATAATGAATGAAAGGCAAGCATACTGGGGCCCAAGGCAAGGGACGCAGAGCCACCTCTGAGAGGAAGAACCAGTGCCCTTGAAAGTAGAGGACAGTGAAATCCTTTGTCATCTTTTACATCGTGTACTCCCCATTCAATCTCATACCTTTACATGATGCAGT
Organism: Gymnobelideus leadbeateri; assembly: GCA_011680675.1. Lineage (NCBI taxonomy): Eukaryota > Metazoa > Chordata > Mammalia > Diprotodontia > Petauridae > Gymnobelideus > Gymnobelideus leadbeateri. The sequence goes on along the minus strand of WOXC01004619.1, from coordinate 221,545 downwards.
CATTTTAAGATATCTGCAAGCATTGAAAAATAGCAATAAGCAGTATTTATATGGGGATTTAAGGTTGGCAAAGCACTTTTCAAAGATTATGTCATTTTATCCTCACAATAACCCTGGAAGATGGATGCTAATGTTATCACCATTTTACAGATGAGTAAATTGAGTCAGTCAAAGGTTACATGACTTGTGCAGGGTCACACAGCTAGGAAGTCTATGAGATGAGTTTGAGCTCACGTCTCTCCTGACACCAGAGCTCTGTCTGCCATTCTTATTATGTTCCAGACACTGGAGAGATACAAAAATGGGCAAAAACAGAGCTAGGTCCTGAGGGAGTTAACATTCTAATATGGGACACAACATGCAAACAGCTATAGACTAATGAGATATACAGTGTACCATGGGAAGTAATCTCAGAGGGAAAGCAAAGGACTCTTGTAGAAAATGGGGTTTGATTTTTCTGCTACACTGGGAAGAATGCTGGATTTGGAGTCTAAAAGTCTTGGTTTTTTAATCCTAGCCCTGCCACTGACAATCTTTATGACCTTGGGCCAATCACATAGCTTCATCTTTCTCATCAGTAAGAAGAGGGAATTGAATTAGATGATGCCAAAAGTTCCTTCCGTTGACCTGTAGCATTAAGCTTCCAGCACAGCCCCCATGCCACTAGAGAGGAATCCTTGAAGTAAAAAGAAAAGGACCTCCAGGCCTTGTGGAAAAAAGGGAGCAGAAAGTCCCAAGACGTAATACGATTTTTTTAAAAGTTACTTTTGCTGACTGCTGTGTTGGTGACATTTCCTTCAAACTGCAATAACTAACCTGTCATAGCCCTACAAATGCTGACAATACAGCACCATGTGGGGTTGACTTAATAAACCTCATTTACATTCATTTTGATTCACTCAGGCGTTGAAAAACATTTCACAGGAAAAACTAGGAACCTCTCCAAGACGACATGATGTTTGCTGATACGATATGAACAGATTTAATAGGCAGCATATATGAAAACATGAATTTCTTAGGTTATTAGCAAACTTTCTCCTTGAAATTGTTTATGATTATTTTAAAATTATTCCTTTAAATGCTAAATTTCTAAGCTGGAGAGAGACAGTGAATGGATGGCCTTAGTAGCGTAGAGCTCTCTTTCTATTGAAACCTTTGCTGAGTGGATAAGAGAGTAGTAGAAACCCTATTTATCTTGTTATCATAGGCTTATCTGATAGGCTTATATTGGTGGATGCCCATTGATCTACCATCTTTGTTTATCCTTGGGCTAGGGAGGTAATTTGCTGTGGGTTTTCAGCTGGATCTCTTTTGTCCAAAGTGGAAGACTTCCAAGTTGCATCTGAGGTCTGTGAACTAAAAATAAAAATTAAAAAAACTGATAATTCAATATAATTAGTTTCTTTTGAAATTGAATGTATTTTGTTTTATGCATTTAAATAAATTATTCCAACAAATCACCCATAGGTTTCACCAGATGGCAAAGAAGTCTGTAACTCAAAATGAGGTTAAGAACCCCTGCTATAAACCAACAGAACTGTAGCTATAATTTCCCTGGTCTGATAGAATTCATATGTACTTCATGGTATCATAGATTTAGTCACTGAAGGAAACCTGGTGGTCACCTAGTTTAACACCCTCATTTTATATATGAGGAAACTGAGACCCAGAATTTCTTTTCCTTCAAGATGCAGTTCAAACAACTAATTTCTAAATGTAACCTTTCTTGATGCCTAGAATGATAGTATACTCCCTCCAAACTCTCTTGTACTTATTTATAAATGTTTATTTTGTTTCTTTATGTTTCTTTTGTATTTACTTTTTGCATACTCTCTGTTAGAAAGTACCTTGTTGATTTTTAGAGATTGTTTCATTACTTGAATTTTTGTTTCCAATGCTTAGAATAGTGCCTATAACAGTGTAGGTGCTTAATATATCTTTATTGATTAAGTGGCTTGTTTGTGATTAGTAAGTATTAAAGTCAACATATAAATCTTTGGCCTGTCCTATCTCTTCTAAGAAAACCTTTCTGGGAAACCGAGAATTTTTTTTTTCCAAATAAATCTCTCCAACAAAGGCCTTATTTCACAAATATATAAGAAACTTGTGCCAAATTTATAAAAACAAAAATAAGAGCCATTCCCCAATTAATAAATGGCCAAAGGATATGGACAGGCACTTTTCAGGAAAATAAATCAAAGCTATTATTAAATATATAAAAAATGTTCTAAATCACTAATAATTAGAGAAGTGCAAATTAAAACTGCTCTGAGACACCACCTCATACCTCTTTGATTAACATGACAGAAAAGAAAAATGATAAATATTGAAGGGAATGTGGAGAATAATTTGGGAAAAATAGAGACACTAATGCACTATTGGTGGAGTTGTGTACTGGTCCAACCATTCTGGAGACTAATTTGGAACTCTGCCCATTGGGCAATCAAATTGTGTATACCCTTTGATCCAGCAATATTACTACTAGGTCTGTATCCTGAAGACATCAAAGAAAAAGAAAAAGGACTCATAAATACAAAAATATGTATAGCAGCTCTTTTTGTTATGGCAAAGAAAGGAAATTGGGGGGATACCCATTAAAATCCCTTCTCTCAAGGAAACTGAATTCTAATAGGGGAAGTGATATGTAAATAATTAGGTATACTAATTATATGAATGCAGAGTAAATGGAAGGTAACTTTAAAGGAGAATTCTCTAATATCTGAGGGTGCAACAAAATGTCTCCTATAGAAGGTAATATTTAATTGGAATCTTGAATGGATCTAGGAAATCTAAAAAGTAGGAGTGAGGAAAGAAAGGATGCTAGGCATATGGGACAGCCAGTACAAAGACACAGAGACAGGAGACAGACTGTGATGTTTGGGGACAAGAATTTAAGCCAGCATGGCTATATTATAGATTCTGTAGAGGGGAATAAAGTTTAAGAAGATAGGAAATGTAGGAGATGTCTGGTTTATTAATACCCACCAAGGACTTATATGTAATCTTCGAGGTAAAAAAAGAGTTCATTGACTAGTGAGGTGACATAGTCAGGCCTGTGTTTTAAGAAAATCACTTTGGCAGCTGTATAGACAATGGATTGGAATGGGGAGAGACTTAAAGGAGGGAAACCAGTTAAAGAGTTATTGCAATAATGCAGGTAAGAGGTAAAGAGGGACAGAACTAGGGTGATATTGGTGATAGAATATAATGAGTTGTGTGTTGGATATGTTGAATTTGAGATGCCTATGAGTCTTTCAGTTAGAAAAGATTAATGGGCAGGTGATATCAGACTGAAGTTCAGGAGAGAGACTAGGGCTGGATATCTAGATCTAAGGGAAGAGATAATAATAGAACCCATCAGAGCTGATTAGTTTGCAAATAAAGACAGTATAGAGAGAAAAGAATCAAGGGCCCAGGATAGAGTCTTGGGGGAGACCTATAGCTAGTTTATGTGACATGAATCAAGATTCAGAAAAGGAAATTAGAAAGGAGAAATTATGTAGGAGGAAGACCCCAAGAGAAAGAAATAGAATGAAAACCTGGAGAAGAGAGAGTTTCTAGAAGATTCACAGCAGCATCCACATTGCAGAGAGATCAAGAAGGAGGAGGACTGTGGAAATGCCATTAGATTTGGCAGTGAAGAAATCCCTGGTAACTTTGGAAAGAGCAATTTCAGTTGAATGATGAGGTTGGAAGCCAGACTGCAGAGACAGGTTAAGCCAAAGACTTCATTGATGTCAAGAATTCTAGATGGTAAGGCAAGGTTATTAAAAAGGTCAGAATAATAATGGTAGTTATGAATTGTGGATGGGATGGCCTTGGTCAGGTAATAATGAAGGAAACAGCGAAAGGAATTGAAAATTGACAGATTTTCTTATTTAACATTTTTGCCCTAGATATAATTTTTTTCCTCAAATGGCAGTGCATATGTAGCCCCTATCCTTATTCAGATACATCAGATAAATACATCAGTTATCAGTTAGCAAGGAACTGGAGGCAGATTGCTACTCTCCTTGGAATACAATTCAGAAGGAAGATCAAAGGCAGTGGGAAAAAAGCATAGTAAAACCTGGAAACTCAAGAACATACCTTTGAGCTTGGGCTCCACTAATAACAGCTCTCAAGCTTTCTTAGGAGAGATAGACTGTAGTCTACCTAAAGTAGGACAGTTATGTGGTGTAGCAGATAGAGTGCTTGATCTGAAGTCAGGAAGACTCATCTTCATGAGTTCAAATTTGGCCTCAGACACTTACTAGCCATGTGAACCTGAGCAGGTCATTTAATTCTCTTTGCCTTAGTTTTCTCATCTGAAGGAAGGGAATGGCAAATGACTCCAGTATTCTTGCCAAGTAGGGTCATGAAGAATCAGTCATGAACTGACTGAACAATAAGAGACTGTAGTACAATGATAGGATCTGATTCTGTAGAGGTATGATGTCCATCCATGTTCATTCATGGTTGGATTACTCCACAGATGCCACAGTATTTGGAGTTTGGAGAATAGGGGAAAGTGGAAATAGATAGAAGTCAAGATATATTCTATTTGCAACTTAGTGGCACGAGACAGGAGACAGCAAATACACATTCAGTCCAGGTCCTCACAACTAATACTATGATCCTTTCCAGCCTCTCCCACCCCAATCCTAGTGTAAATCAATGGATGAAATCAACATAGTAGGTGGGCACAGGTGGTAGTAGCACCAGCTGGGTACAGCAAACCAAAGGGTAGAAATGGGGATACTAAGGGTTATTAGCTAAGATACAGCCTAGACTGGAGAGAGTAAAACTTTTTAAGATGATTCATTTTTTTTGGTGGGTGGGTGGGGGAAACCAAATGAATATCTCAAGTCAGCCAGTAGCATTCTTTCATTTACATACTAACTTCTTAGCGGAGTCAAGACGGTGGAGTAGTAACAGCACTTCCACAGGACTCCGGGCCACACCACTTCAAATTTATGTAAAAGAGGACTCCGAACAAACTCTGGAGCTATAGAACCCACAAAATGATATAGAGAAGCTAACCTCCCGGTGAGGACAGCCTGGCAGCGCAGCAGCCCAGCAGGGAGTGGCCAGCACAGCACTCTGGGAGCCAATCCCAGCCCAGTGTGAGCCAGAGGTTGTAGCCCCAGGGCGGCCCAACCAGCAGCAGGCTGGAGGGATTCCAGAACACCAGCAGCTGTGGTGGTTCCAGAATTACGAACACATAGATGCCAAGGACAAAGTGAGAGGTCAGTGTAGTATGGACTTTGGGACCTACTAGGTGGGAGAGAACATCAGCCTTTTTTCCCTGGGGGCAAGAAGATGCTGAGATGCTGAGCAGTTTGTGCCACTTTGCAGCTTCAGCTCCTGGCCTGCAGACTGTAGGGGAACCAGATGATCAGTATGGGGGGTAATCCCTCTTGCTTTAAACTTCTTGGATCTGGATTGCAGTCTGGGGTGGAGGTGGGTGTGTGACTAGCTTTCCAGAGCGTGTGGAGGCTTTAGAGAGGGCAACCAACTAATACCTCCAGAAGCTGAGAAAACCCCAGCATTTGGGACTGAAGCTCCCCTGGCTGGTGGCAGAGTCCTACTGTGGCAACAAGCCCAAAAGTCAAGTAATTGAGTGGCAACGTGTTTAGGCAAAGGACATAAAATAAACAGAAAAATTCAACATTAGATTCCTATTCTGGGGGAAAAGAGGATCAAAGCATGGAACAGGAGGAGGACTGTGAGGTCAGAACTCCTGCACCAAAAGCCCCAAAATGAAAATACAAGCTGGTTACAGGCCATAGAGGACGTTAAGAAGCAGATAAGAGAAGTGGGGAAAATTTGGGAAGAGAAATGAGAACAATGTAAGAAAAGTATAAAATGACAGTCAACAGCCCGACTGAAGAAAATAACACCTTAAAAATTAGACTAACTCAAATGGCAAAAGAGGCTCAAAAAGGCAACGAGGAGAAGAATGCCTTAAAAAGATGAATTTGCCAGATGGAAAAAGAATCTCAAAAGCTCACTGAGGAGAATCATTCCTTCAGAGTTAGACTGGAGCAAATGGAAGCTAGTGACTTTATGAGAAATCAAGATGCTGTTAAGCAGATCCAAATAAATGAAAGAATAGAAGGCAATATGAAATATCTTGTGGGAAAAATCACTGACTGGAAAATAGATCCAGGAGAGACAATCTAAAAATTATTGGACTACCTGAAAACCATGGCCAAAGAAAGAACCTAGAAATCATCGTTCAAGAAATTCTCCAGGAAAATTGCCCTGATGTTTTAGAACTAGAGGGCAAAATAGAGGTTGAAAGAATCCACAGATCACCTCCTGAAAAAGATCCCCAAAAGAAAACTCCTAGGAATATTATAGCCAGGTTCCAGAGTTCCCAGATCAAGGAGAAAATATTACAAGCAGTCAAGAAGAAACAATTTCAATATTGTGGAAACACAATCAGGATAGGGCAGGATCTGGCAGCTTCTATACTGAGGGATCAAAGGGCTTGGGATATGATATTCCAGAGGTCAAAGAAGCTGGAATTAAAACCAAGAATCACATACCCAGAAAAACTGAATATCATGTTTCAGGGAAAATATGGTCATTCAGTGGAATAGAGGACTTTCAAGCATTCTTGAAGAAAAAACCAGAGTTGAATATAAAATCTGACACTCAGACACAAGAAGCAAGAGATGCTTGAGGAGGTAAACAGGGAGAAGAAATCATAAGGAACTTATCAAAGTTTAACTATTTACATTCCAACATGGAAAAACGATAATTGTAACTGATGAAACTTTTCTCAGTATGAAAATAGTTGAAGAAGGGTATATGGGCATATGAATACATATGTGAATGTGTGTATATATGTTTACAGGTATACATAGATAGAGGGCACAGGTCAAATTTAATAGGAAAGGATGATACTTGAAAGGTGAAATTAAGAGGTGAGAGAGGAATATACCGAGAGGAGATGGGGAGAGACAGAATGAGGTAAACTATCTCATGTAGAAGAAGCAAGGGGAAATGGTTACAAGGGAGGGGAAGAACAGGAAGGCAAAAAGGCAAAACCTTATTCTCATTGAATTTGAATCAGGGAGAGAATGATATACATACTAAATAGGATATCTCACCCTACAGGAGAGTTGAGGGGAAGGAGATGAGAGGGGGATGATGGAAGGGAGGGCAGGCTCGGGGAGAGGGAAGTTGGAAGCACCCACTTTTGAAAAGGGCAGGATCAAAGTAGGGAATAGACCAAGGGGGAGGTGGGATAGGAGGGAGGGAAATATAGTCAGTCTGTTACAATATATCTACTATGGTAATGTTTTGCATAGCTATACATGTACAATAAATACTGAATTGCTTTTCTTCCCAGCAAGACTGGGTGACAAGGGAGGAAGGGAATGAATCTGGAATTAGAAGTTTTAAAATCAAATGTTTAAAAATATATAAATACTATTATCAATACTATCTTACATATAATTGGGAAATAAGATATATAGGTGGCTAATGCTGGGGGTGGAGCCAAGATGGCGGAGTAGAAACAGCTCATCCAAGCCACTCTGCCCCCACATTCCCCCTAAACGATGTAAAAGGGGACTCTGAACAACTTCTGGAGCCCCAGCACCCACAGAACGACACAGAGAAGCTAAACTCCCGCTGAGGACAGCCCAGCAGCCCTGCAGGAAGGACCAGCGCAGTGGTCTGGGACCTGGCAGCATGCAGCGCGCAGCGTGCAGAGCACAGGAGCCGAGCCGAGCCCAGGTCCGCGTGAGCCGAGGTTTTAGCCCCAGGGCAGCAGGGCCAGCAGCCAGCTGGAGGAACCCCAGAACACCAGGAGCTGTGACGACTCCAGAATTATCAACATAGACTGGCCTGAGACAAAGTAAGAGGTTAGTGTCCTATGGACTTTGGGACTGGTATTAGGGAATGCGTCGGCTCCCTCCCCTGGGGGCTAGAAGCCACTGAGGACAAACGCCATTTTGTAGTTTTCAGAGGCAGCTCCCGCTCCCAGCCTGCAAATTTGTAGGGAGATCCAGCGATCAGTCTTGGGGGTAATCGCTCTTGCTTTAACCTCCCTGGATCTGGATTGTGATCTAGGGTGGAAGTTGTGGGTGGGTTTACAGCTTGCCAGAAACGGAAGTTGCCCCCCACACGTTCGGGACGAAAATTCCTCTAGCTGGCCTTAAAGCCATAGTGTGGCAACAAGCCCAAAAGTCAAGCAATTAAGTGGCAACATGCCAAGGCAAAGGAAACAGAAAAATGCAACCCTAGACTCCTATTTTGGGGCATAGAGCAGGAAAAGGACTGTGAGGTCAGAAGTCCTGCTGCAAAAGCCCCAGGGGAAACCATGAGCAGGTTGCAGGCCATAGAGGACCTTAAGAAGGACTTTAAAAATCAAATAAGAGAAGTGGAGGAAAAATTGGAAAGAGAAATGAGAAGGATGCAGGAAAAGTATGAAATGAGGTCAACAGCCTGACTGAGGAAAACAACACCTTAAAAAATAGACTAACTCAAATGGCAAAGGAGGCCCAAAAGGGCAATGAGGAGAAGAATGCCTTAAAAAGTCGAATTTGCCAGATGGAAAAAGAATCTCAAAAGTTCACTGAGGAGATTCATTCCTTCAGAGTTAGACTGGAGCAAATGGAAGCTAATGACTTTATGAGAAATCAAGATGCTGTTAAGCAGATCCAAACAAATGAAAGATTAGAAGGCAATGTGAAATATCTCATGGGAAAAACCACTGACCTGGAAAATAGATCCAGGAGAGACAATTTAAAAATTATTGGACTACCTGAAAGGCATGATCAAAGAAAGAACCTAGAAATCACCCTTCAAGAAATTCTCAAGGAAAATTGCCCTGATGTTTTAGATCCAGAGGGCAAAATAGAGGTTGAAAGAATCCACAGATCACCTCCTGAAAAAGATCCCAAAAAGAAAACTCCCAGGAATATTATAGCCAGGTTCCAGAATCCCCAGATCAAGGAGAAAATACTACAAGCAGCCAGGAAGAAACAATTTCAATATTGTGGAAACACAATCAGAATAGCCAGGACCTGGCAGCTTCTACACTGAGGGATCGAAGGGCATGGAATATGATATTCCAGAGGGCAAAAGAACTGGGAATGAACCCAAGGGTCACCTACCCAGCAAAACTGAGTATTTTGTTTCAGGGGAAAATATGGTCATTCAGTGGAATAGAGGACTTTCAAGCATTCTTGAGGAATAAACCAGAATTGAATAGAAGATTTGACACCCAGACACAAGAAGGAAGAGATGCCTGAGAAGGTAATCAGGGAAAAGAAATCGAAAGGAACTTATCAAAGTTGAACTATTTACATTCCTATATGGAAAAGCAATAACTGTGACTGATGATATCTTTCTCACTATGAAAATAATGGAAGAAGGGGGTGTGGTCATATGAATACATATGTGAATGTGTGTGTATATGGTTACAGTTATATATGGATAGAGGGCATAGGTTGAATTTGTTGGGAAGGGAGAATACTCAAGGGATGAAATTATGAGGTGAGAGAGGAAAGTGGCAAGAGGAGATGGGAAGAGACAGGGTAGTGTAAACTATCCCATGCAGAAGAAGCAAGGGGAAGTGGTTGCAAAAGAGGGGGAGAATAAGGAAGGCTAAAAAGGCAAAACCACATTCACATTGAATTTGGTTCAGGGAGAAAATGACATACATACTAAATGGGATATCTCAACCTGCAGCAGGATAGGGGGAAGGGGGATGAGAGGAGGGATGATGGATGGGAGGGCATCCTTGGGGGGAGGGGAGGTTGGAAGTACCCACTATAGAAGAGGGACAGGATCATGTAGGGAATGGACCAGGTGGGGGGTGGGATGAGTGGGAGGGAATTATAAGCAGCCTTGTACAATATATCTACTATGATAATGTTTTGCATAGCTAGACATGTACAACATATACTGAATTATTTATCTCCCAAGAGGGAATGGGTGACAAGGGAGGAAGGAAATGGATCTGAAATTTTAGGTCGTAACATTAAATGTTTCAAATATATATAAATACTATTATTAATATTCTTTTGCTTGTAATAGGGAGATAAGATGTGCAGGCATTGGGATGCAAAGACTCACCTTCCTCTAATGGAAAAGTCGATGGGGGTGTGGGAGAAGGTATGGGAGAGAGCAGATTGGAGGAAGCGATATCTTGTGGGATTACTGTTCTGGGAGGTTGGGTAGGGGAATAATGGGGGGAAAATGATTGTAACTCAAAATCTGGTGGAAATGAATGATGTAAAACAGAAGTTAATAAAGCATTTGTTTAAAAAAAATAAAATAAAACAAACAAACAAAAAAAGATATATAGGCATTCGGGCGCAGAGATTCGCCTTGCCCTACTGGAAAAGTCGAAGGGGATATGGGAGAAGATATGGGAGAGAGCTGATCAGATGAGGGGATATCCTGTGGGACTGATATTCTGGGGTGCTGGGTAGGGGAAAATGGGGAAAAATTGAAACTCAAAATCTGGCAGAAATGAATGATGTAAACCAGAAGTTAATAAAGCATTTGAAAAAAAAAATAAATACTGCTTTCTTCTTTTCAATAGGCTTTCAAGTGGCCTTGCCTTTGGCATACATACCAACTAGTGAGGGCTTTATATGATTTTCTAGAATAGACACACTTGAAAATTCTAGGTCCAAAGCTACCTTAGATATTCTCATTATGGCCCTTAGCTCCAATTCCCTTAGAATATTAGAACTAGTGAAACCTAGTCTGATTACTTTATGGAAGATATTGCATCATTTGTATGTGGTTAGTTTGTTTGTTGAAAGCAGAAGAAAATAAATTGGGGAGGGGGCAGAAAACAAAGTGCTATATAAAGAAAAAGGATTGATAAACTTGTGAAAGATGTAATAGGTTGTCCCTTTCATATGTGAACAGTTTGATTTGCAAAAAGGGGAAGAGAAAGAACTTTTGTGTTTAAGAACCTGTATATGTGAAGAAACACAATTTCCTAGGGGTGGCTGGGTGGTGCAGTGAATAGAGCACTGGCCCTGGAATCTGGAGGACCTGGATTCAGATCTGACATCAGACACTTGACACAAAAAATACCCACATGACCTTGGTCAAGTCACTTAATCCCAATGGCCTTCCTCCCTCCCCCCAAAAAAAAGCAAAAAAAAGAAACAGTTTCCCCATTCAATATGAAGATAGACATAGGTTTGTAAGGGTCAGATTGAAAACTTGTAGGGCCTGCTTGGGGAAAGAAGGATAATTGAAGCTTCAGGGCTTTGTTGCTCCTCAGCTTATTTACATGCAACTGTTTTTAGAATTTGAGAGGATTAAAACTCACAAAATGATAAATACCATTTTGCCATCAAACTTCAAGAGACGTTAAAAGGACAGAGAGACCTGAGTTAAAAAGATAGCAAGAAACAGTTAAGAATATAGCTAGAGAGTCATCTTAAGGGAAAGATTCAATTGCTGGATTGGTTGTTGCTGATTGGTAAAGATTGACAGACGTGAATTCTCTCTAGCACTATATAGAGGTATCTTGGAGGTACCTATGTGGTCCACTAAATTGAGCACTGGGCCTGCAGTCAGGCAGGTGTAAGTTCAAAAATAGTATCAGACACTTACTTGCTATAAGACTTTGGTCAAATCATTTAACCTCTGCTTGTCTCAGTTTCCTCAACTATAAAATGGGGAAAATAATAGCATCTACCTCCCAGTGTTGTTGTGAGAATTAAATGAGATATTTGTAAAGCATTTAGCACAATGCCTGGCACTTAGCTGATATACTATAAATGCTGCTATTATTAATATTCTTATCTACAACTTGAGAGAGATGAAACCTCTCAGAGGTGCTTATTGCTGGTTTGAAAGCAAGAATTAGAAGGGCAAAAAGATTTTGCAGCTTCTCTGCTTTATAAGCTAAGTTGACAGTTGATTGGGCAGCAGAGTATCCTGTTGAGTGAAGAGCTGACTGGGCTTGTCTGAATTGCCCAGAGAGCCACCCTGAGGAGATCGCAGTTTTCTGATTTAAAGGAACTCTCTGTCACTCTAATGTGTACAGTACCCTTTTAAAGATGATTGAGAGTTAAAAGAGGTCCTCACTGTTTCATCAGCTGTAGAGTAGAATAGAAAAGACCAGATTTGCCTAGTAGGAGAGGGATAAGAACCAGAAGGAAAGAGTTATCAGAGAAGCAGTTTCACAAAATTCAGATTATTCATGAAAGAACCGAGAATATCAGGATTTGCAGTGCAGAAATGTGAGCTGCCCCAAGCACACAGGTTGTTCTCACTCATTTGTCTTCCTGCTGGGTTTTTAAAAGTATGTGCCCACTCTCTCCCAGATACTGTGTGCATTGATGGAAGAATAAATATAACTCAGGTTTATGTATGGACTGGGATATATCTATTATTTCTGCATTTGGTTTATATTGAGTAACATAGATCTGTAACAGTCCTTTTGGCAAGGCTTAAACTGGAAGGTTTTCAAGAGGTCCTAAGTTTGTTTGTTTGGTTGCAAAAGACCCTGGGGATTATATTTTCTTCATAACTCAGGAAGGGAGAAAAGCTAGCTTGAGATAAGGATTAGAAGGCAGCATTTTTCCTCTATAGCAGGAATTTTAAGGATTTCTCTTAAGAAAGGTGAGAAAACACATGAAGATAAGTGAAGACACTTTCAGACACATGGAACAATAGCAGGGCTATTAGTGGTGGCTTCAGTGATATTAGTAGTTCAACTCCTTAGAGCCAAGCTTCCAAGGGAGACTTTAAGAGATGAAAACCAAAGGAATAAGCAGCAGGGTGTAAACTGTATTTTGTATTGTTTTATTTTTATCATGGGACCCTCACTCAGGTGAATCAAGTGCTGGGGGAAAATTAATCTGGGTAAGATTGATACCCAAATCTAAGAATGTCATTTTATTTTATTAAAGGCTGCATCTGACTGATCTAATCATATTTCTCATAGATAATTGTGATTGACCCTATCCTCATTTTTTTATGTCCCTTTGTTTGTAGGATGAGGGCATGGATAACTCTGGGAGTTACATCCATGGGAAAGAGTGACCTTTCCTAGTACAGGACTGAGATACCAACCCCCAGTCCATTGTAAGAGGGTTTTTACTCTATAATTAGGGTCATGATAGTGAGTCATTTATATTTTTCATAATTATACAACCAAGGGGAGAAAGCTCATACAATGAGCTTAAACCTGTTGCTGGCCCTAGTAGTTACAAACTGGTTATTTTTGCTTTTGCCTTATTGTTAAATTAATGTTTTAGGTTTAAGACTTAATGGTATCATTATTATGAATGACTGATTTCATATAGAGGGTAAGCACACCAATGGGGGCTCATAAGTTATATATTATTGCATATTTCCCACAGAAGGGTTATCACTAACATCCTGAGAAAGTTTGAATTTTAACTCAATGTTGATGGTTTTTCTTTGGGAAATCAGACCCATGCATGTAAGAATAGGTTGACTGAGAGAACTAGTCCAGAGAGGGGGTGGACACACATGATAGAAATGGTTGCATTGATCAGGATGGTACATTCCATTTAGTTATGAAAAACTGAAGACCTTGGGAGAGAAAGTGATTTGCTCAAGGTGACCCCAGTCTCCTGGTCCTCAATTTGGTGTACTTTTCTATTGCTACATGTTCTCTTCCTTTAATAAATTAGAAACTGAAACAAAGAAGGAATGCCATTTTAAAACACAGGACCCTCTTGATTTTGAAACTATCTTTCTCATGCTTTAAATATATTGGTAATGGCTATAATAGGAATATCTAAGATGGCTTTAGGCTTATAAATTCATAGGCTGTTCTCAAGAGTCACATAAAACCTTGTCTAGTTGGCAGGCCTGCCAGAAGAAAACCTATCCTTCAGGAGAATGATGTGGAGCAATCACCCTCTGGGATTTTTTCTTCAACATTTTTACCCAGGGAAAATCAGGTTAAGAACCTCAAGGGCAAGCCCGAAGGAGAATTAAGCCACAGAAGGCCATGGAGACAAACACATGCAAATATAAAGAGTCATTCCTTCCAGTTTCACCTTAATAGAATTAAATGTATAGCGCCTAACTTGAGTTCCAAAAATCAACCTCATATGTACAGGATGGGAGAATCACATTACATGATGTTACTGTGAAAAAGAGTTGGTCACCTCTGTCAATGATATGCCAAGGCAACCAAGAGCCAATGCCATCTTAGGCAATACAGACAGGCATAGTGTTTAAACAAAGGACACCAAGGATGTCTCTGCCTTGGTCAGACCACATCTGGAGCACTGTGTTCAGTGAAGGACACAACATTTCAAAGACAAACTGTAGAGCAGCCAGAGGAGAGTGATCAGTCTCTATATCCAAGCTTCATCTCTCTCCTGAGCTCCATTTCTACGTCATTAACTATTTGGTAGACATTTCCATGTGGATGTCCTATAAGCATCTCAGACTCATCATGTCCAAAACAGAATTCAATTTATTTCTCCCTAAACCACTCTCTGCCAACATTCCTAATTCTGTTAATGCCATTGCCATCCTTCCAGTTCCCCCTGAGGCTTTCTCAAGGGAGTCTTCCACTCTTGTTGCCTTTGGAAACAAGATCTCGCAAGCTACAATTGCATGTAGCAGTCTCTGGTTGTGATGGGAATTTTCCCAGCTTTTTATCTTGCATTTGGGTGCTAAGTTTCCTGGCAGCCAAAACTTTCCCTGATGTTCTCAGTTATTCGTATCTTTCTTCTCAAACTACCTTTTATTTTACTGCTTCTTATTTATTTGTGCTTATTATCTTTCTATTTATTTGGTATGTATATGTTTGTACATATATATGTACATATGTATGTATAGATATAGGTCAAAAACAAATCAACAAGCATTTATTAAGTACTAACTTGTTCTAGGCATTGTACTAAGGGATACAAATAAAACAAAAAAAAATCTTTTTTTTCCTTCAGGAAGATTACACTATAATGAGGGGGAATGTAAATAACCAAAACCAAAACCAAAACCAAAAAAAATAACAATGAAAATAACCAAAAGGAGAAGTCCCAGGAATATTATAGCTCAAATCTAGAGCTTTTACATCAAAGAAAAGGGCTCCAAGTCCTTAGAAACAATTCAAATACTAAGGAAACATAATCAGGATCACCCAAGATCTGGTTGCTTATGCTATAAATGAGAACACTGCTAAGCCTGGTGGTGTGTGCCTGAATCCTTGCTACTAGGAAATCTGAGGCTGGTGGATCTCTTGGACTCAGGAGGTCTGAGCTGCACTGCTTAGTATCAGCATTGTCAGAGGTTGGGTGGGGCAGCCACTTAAGACTGGCCCAGGTCAGTAAAAGAATAGGTCAAAACTTCTTGGTGGGTCCAAAGTGGATAATGCCCATGAGTGACCCCTGTACTTGTAGTCTGGGTGAGATAAAAAGACCCAAACTACAAACAAATAAATGAATGAACAAATAAATAAATGAATAAATATTGAATGAGATGAGATCTTGAAACACAATATTTCAAAAGACATAAAATATAGACTTATAGGCATTAAGAATTTACCCTCCAAAGCTGAGAATAATTCTTTAGGGGAGGAATGGAGATTTAATGGACTAGAAGTCTTCAGTAGAGGTCTGTTTCTGAGAAAAGGACCAGAGTTGAGTAGGGACTTGGTAATGCAAACACAAGAATCGAGGGAAACCTGGAAAGGTAAACTTATTTGAGCATTTAGAAGGAGCTAGAAGTAAGAGTCAGATTGTGGGAGCAGAGTAATTCAGGATTTCTAATTTTTGCAGCATTCTGTAGAGCATTTTCACAGGCATATATGATAGAATAATATAGTTTCATTTTTATCTTTGTAGACCCAGAATCCAACAGAGAGCTTGGCACACAAACAAACAAGCAAATAAATAAATAAATAAAGTTAAAAGGTTTCTTACCTAATTGATCTCATTTGATCACAACATGCCTGGAAGGAGGTTTCACAGATTTTACAGATGAATAAAAGGAGACCCAGAGAGATAAAACAGATACCTCAATGTCACTTCTCTAGTTGGAAGTAGATACAAGAGCAGAAACCAGGCCTTTTGGCCTCTCATGCACTGTTCTTATTCTGCCTTGCTGCCTCTCTCAAGATCTGAAGAGGAGACAGACTCAAGCAGAAATTAATGAAGTTAGAGGTAAGCTGAGGGATTTGACTTCGAAATGGGCAAATAAAACCAATTCTACTAAAGAAGGACATGACAACTTATAGGAACTTTACTAAGAAGTGAACGGAATGTCATTATCCTATGGAAGAAGAAAATATGAATACAACCCACCCAGTGTATCCTAAAACATTATGGTTTCAGGGACAGATTAATGTCCCCACTGGGCTCTTTGGTATAAATATTTTAATAGTATATATGATCATGTGTCTGTATGTGTGTATATACATACATATATTTAAGAAGAAATTTTTGTTAGTTTTTAACCATTTAATTTTTTAAAAGGTCAATTTTTTTTCATAAGTTCCTTTTCTAAAGACTTTTGCATATAGATAATGCAGATAAAGTGCTTTGCAAACTTTAAAATGTCAGTTATTATTAGCATGAATAGTAGATTAATAGTAGATCTTTTCAAGTCCCAGTGCCTTGGATAATAAGGTACTTTGTGGTGCTTCTGTGATGTTTGAAAACATGCCAAATTTTCTATCATTACTTGTAATTATATTTAACTGGATTGTAAATGGATCTTGACATTGCCCTTATACTCAGACAGGGAAAAGAAAATTTTCTACCTCTTATCAGAAATAGGATGAAATATGGGAGATATATAGATAGACACATAAATATGTGTGTATATACATATATATGTATGTATATACATATACACACATATATGAGGGAAAACTGGTAATAATTATAGTAAGTAATAATAACAATAATACTTAGGAATATGATTTGGGAAGCTGATATTCCTTAGAACATGTTTCAATTGAAAGATAACTGGATGTAAATAGCAATGTTACCTTAGTTGAGTGACTTTGAATTCTACAAACCTCAGTTTTTCTCATCTGTAAAAATGGGGACAGTAACGCTTTTACTTCCTGTCTCACAATGTCTTACATTGTTTCAATCAAACGAACTAACGTTTGTAACATGTTTTCTAACTTTTACTCTTTGGCAGACCCTCTACATTCCTGTCAAACTGACCTGTTTGCTGTTTCCTCTACGTGAGACTCTATCTCCCAAGACTGTCTGTCCCTTATGTCCATAACACACTGCCTCAAATGCCTCCTGACACTGCCCTCCTCCTAGAATTGTTCTGTGTTCTGTATTATACACATATGCCTCGTTTCCTCACAATAGCATCATGTAAAGTCCTCTTACTGAAGGAACATGAGATATTATTGCTGCTACTACCAGAAACTGAGATCCTAAAGCTTTTTAGTTTGCAAAACTTTTGCCTACATTATCTTTGTGGAAAGATCTGAGGCCAAAAGTTTTGACTGTTAAAAATCAAATGTATAATAAATAATGATAGTATCATTACAGGCATGGACATTTTCCTTTTTTGTTCCCCCTTTGCATTCCCAACCCCCAGGGCAAAATCTAGCACACAGTTAGCATTTAATATAGGCTTGTTATTATTATGTTATCTTTCTAATTCTGCACTGAAGCTCTACCCCAATGCCTTACTCATACTGATTCAGACATGACTCAGCTTCAGCTCTAAGATCCACTAAAAGATGGATGATGTTTTATTTAAACTCTTAAAAATAAATTTATCCCGTTCCTAGTACAGTTGTTTGTTTGTCGTCAATGCTTAACAAATGCCTATTAAATTGTTTTCAGGGGGCGGCTAGGTGGCGCAGTGAGTAGAGCACAGGCCCTGGAGTCAGAAGGACCTGAGTTCGGATCCGGCCTCAGACACTTAACCCACGCAAACGAAAACCTAGCCCTGTGACCTTGGGCAAGTTACTTAACCCCAATTGCCCTCCAAAAAGCAAAAAAAAAAAAATTGTTTTCAGATTGGCTTTGAGGTCTCCTAGGCAGTACCAGCAGAGTATAAAAGAAAAATTCTTTTAGGTGCTATAATAAACTGGAGTTCAATGAGACCCTGTTGTGCAAAGACTGGCCTAACTTTCCAAGGGGATGCCACTTCACAGAAGGTTGAAGCTGGTAATGAATCCTTTTGACCACAATTCTTTTTTTTCCTCTAAACTAAATAAACTAAATAAAAATTTTTTAGTTCATATCATTCATTTCCACAAGATTTTGAATTACAAATTTTCTCCCTAATTTTCCCTACCTACCACCCCAAAACAGAGATCCCACTGAATATCCCCTCCCCCAATCTGTTCTCTCCCATATCTTCCCCCATCCTTCCTCCAAATTTCTAGTAGGGCATGGTAGGTCTCTATGCCCCAGGGCCTTTATATCTCATTTCCTAGTTACATGTAAAATAATAATAATAATAATAATAATAATAATAATAATAATATGTATATATTTTTTAAACATTTGGTTTTAAAACTTTGAATTCCAGATTATTTCCCTTCCTCCCTCATCACCCACCCTCACTGGGAAGATAAGCAATTCAGTATAGGTTGTACATGTGTAGCTATGCAAAACATTTCCATAGTGAATATATTGTGAAAGAATGACTACATTTCCTTCCATCCTATCCTACCTCCCACTTGTTCTATTCTTTACTTTGATCCTGTCCCTTCTCAAAAGTGGGTACTTCCAACTACCCTCCCCCCCAGCCTGCCCTCCCTTCCATTATCCCCCCTCTCTTCCCCTTACACTCTACTCTCCTGTAGGGTGAGATACCCTATTTAGTGTGTATGCGATTCCCTCCCTAAGCCAAATTCAATGAGAATAAGGTTGACTCATTCGCTTTTGCCTTCCTGTTCTTCCCCTCCATTGTAACCATTCCTCTTGCCTCTTTTATATGAGATAGTTTACCCCATTCTGTCTCTCTCCATCTCCTCTCATTATATTCCTCTTTCACCTCTCAATTTCACCTTTTAAGTATCCTCCATTCCTATTCAATTGGTCCTGTGCCCTCTGTCTATGTATACCTCCAGACATACATACACACATATATGTATTCATACGCCCATATACCTTCCTATATAGACACATATATGCATGGGTACATGCATATATACATATGTGTATGTATGTGTGTGTATATATGTAAATATATGTATATTTCTATTCCCTTCAACTATTCTCATACTGAGAAAAGTTTCATAAGTTACAATTATCATTTTTCCATGTAGGAATATAAGTAGTTCAACTTTTCCCCATTTACCTTCTCATGCTTCTCTTGCTTCTTGTATCTGAATGTCAAATTTTCTATTTAATTCTGGTTTTTTCATCAAGAATGCTTGAAAGTCCTCTATTCCACTGAATGACCATATTTTCCCCTGAAACAAGATACTCAGTTTTGCTGGGTAGGTGATTCTTGGTTTTAATCCCAGCTCCTTTGACCTCTGGAATATAATATTCCAAGCCCTTCAATCCCTCAGTGTAGAAGCTGCCAGGTCCTGAGTTATCCTGATTGTGTTTCCACCATATTAAAATTGTTTCTCCCTGGCTGCTTGTAATATTTTCTCCTTGATCTAGGAACTCTGGAACCTGGCTCTAATATTCCTAGGAGTTTTCTTTTTCAGGAGGTGATATCTGGATTCTTTCAACCTCGATTTCCCCCTCTGGGTCTAAAACATCAGGCCAATTTTCCTTGAGAATTTCTTGAAGGATGATTTCTAGGTTCTTTTTTTGATTATGGCTTTCAGGTAGTCCAATAATTTTTAAATTATCTCTCCTGCATCTATTTTCCAGGTCAGTGCTTTTTCCCATGAGATATTTCACATTGCCTTCTATTATTTCATTTGTTTGGATCTGTTTAATAATATCTTGATTTCTCATAAAGTCACTAGCTTCCATTTGCTCCAGTCTAATTCTGAAGGAATGATTCTCCTCAGTGGGCTTTTGAGATTCTTTTTCCATCTGGTAAATTCAGCTTTTTAAGGCATTTTTCTCCTCATTGCCTTTTTGAGCCTCTTCTGCCATCTGAGAGTCTATTTTTTAAGGTGTTATTTTCTTCAGTCAAGTTTTTGACTCTCATTTCATAATTTTCTTGCATTGTTCTCATTTCTCTTCCAAATTTTTCTTCCACTTCTCTTATTTGGTTTTCAAAATCCTTTTTTAAGCTCCTCTATGGCCTGTAAGCAGCTCATATTTTTCTTGGAAGCTTTTGATGCAGGAGTTCTGACTTTGTTGTCTTCCTCCTGTTTCATGCTTTGAGCCTTTTTGTCCCCAGAATAGGAGTGCAAAGTTTTATTTCTCTGTTTGCTTTGCTTCCTTTGCTTGCTCATGTTGCCACTCAATTACTTGACTTTTGAGCCTTTTGCCATAATAGAACTCTGTTACCAGAAACAGGAGCTTATTACAAATGCTGGGGTTTTCTCAGCTCCTGGAGCTATTAGTTGAGTGCCCTCTCTGAAACTTTACATGCTCTGGCAAACTGTTCACATACCTCAGGATCTCTACCCTAGACCTCAATCCAGATCCAAGCAGGTCAAAGCAAGAGTGGTTACCCTTCAGACTGGTCACTTGATCCCTCTACAATCTGCATGCCAGGAGCTCTGAAGCAGCTAAGTGGCAGGTGGCTGCACAGCCGTGGAGCCTCAGCTGCTTCTCACCCCAGGGGCAAAGGCCGGAAAGCACTTCCTAATTCCCAGTTCCCAAAGTCCACACTGCACTGACCTCTCACTTTGTCCTTAGCATCTATGTGTTGATAATTCTGGAAATAGCCACAGCTGCTGGTGATCTGAAGTCCCTACAGCCAGCCACCCTGAGGCTAAAACCTCGGGCTTGTGTAGGGCTGGGCTTGGCTCCCAGAGCACTGTGCTGACCACTTCCTGCTGGCCTACCAGCCCCTCCTCAGCAGGAGGTTAGCTTCTCTGTGTCATTTTGTGGGTTCTGTAGCTCCAAAGTTTGTCTAGAGTCATTTTTTACATTAATTGGAGGAGGTGGGAGCCAGAGCTGTGTGGAAGTCCCGTTTCTACTCCGCCATCTTGACTCTACCCCTGACCACAATTCTTAAGGCATTTCTAAGGCATATGGCATTTTGATATGAGTAAGGGGAGGAATGATCCATAGAGAAGCAGTCTTAGTTCTTTTTTTTTTTTTTTTTTGCAGATTGAAACATTTTTTTTTTCACTCACTTTATTCTTTCTCATGTTTATATTTCCTTTTTTTTTTTTTTTTTTGGAGGTTAATTGGGGTTAAGTAACTTGCCCAAGGTCCCATGGCTAGGTTTTTTTGTTTGTTTGTTTGTATGTGTTAAGTGTCTGAGGCTGGATCCAAACTTAGGCCCTTCTGACTCCAGGGCCAGCACTCTACTCACTGCGCCACCTAGCCGTCCCTATATTTCCTTTTGATCTGTTTCTGGAACAAATATGGAAATATGTTTTACATGATAGCATATGTATAAACTATATCAAACTGCCTATCATTTTCAGAAGAGGAGACAGGTTGGAGGGAGAAAACTTGAAACTCAAAATCTTATAAAATGAATGCTAAAAAATTTCTTGACATAAAATTGTGCAGAAATACTATTTAAATTTAAAAAGTTTGGTAGAATATTTCCTTTGTTAATTTTAAGAATAATTTGCGAAGCATAGGCATTAATAACTCCTTCATTTCTTTTTTTTAAACCTTTTATTTTTTATTAGCCACTGTTTTACATCCTTCATTTCCGCCAGATTTTGAGTTACAATCATTTCCCCCTCCCTGTTTTCCCCCTACCCACCCTCCCAGAATAGCAGTCCTGCAAGATATCGCTTCCTCCAATCTGCTCTCTCCCATATCATCTCCCATACCCACTTTGACTTTTCCATTAGAGGAAGGTGACTCTTTGTGTCCCAGTGCCTGCACATCTTATCTCTCAATTACAAACAAAAGAGTATTAATAATAGTATTTATATATATTTGAAACATTTAATCTTAAGACCTTGAATTTCAGATCCATTTCCTTCCTCCCTTGTCACCCATTCCCTCTGGGGAGATAAGTAATTCAGTATATGTTGTACATGTCTAGTTATGCAAAACATTATCATAATAGATATATTGTACAAGGTTGCTTATAATTCTCTCCCACTCATCGCACCCCCCACCTGGTCCATTTCCTACTTGATCCTGTCTGTGGGTACTTCCAACCTCCCCTCCCCCAAAGGATGCCCTCCCATCCATCATCCCTCCTCTCATCCCCCTTCCCCCTATTCTGCTGCAGTTTGAGATATCCCATTTAGTGTGTATGTCATTCTCTCCCTGAACCAAATTCAATGAGAATGTGGTTCTGCCTTTTTGCCTTCCTATTCTTCCCCTCCCTTGCAACCACTTCCCCTTGCTTCTTCTACATGAGATAGTTTGCCCTACCCTGTCTCTCCCCATATCCTCTTGCCACTTCCCTCTCTCATCTCATAATTTCACCCCTTGAGTATCCTCCCTTCCCAACAAATTCAACCTATGCCCTCTATCCATATATAACTGTAACCATATACACACACATTCACATATGTATTCATATGACCATACACCCTTCTTCCATTATTTTCATAGTGAGAAAGATTTCATCAGTCACTGTTATTGTTTTTCCATATAGGAATGTAAATAGTTCAACTTTGATAAGTTCCTTTTGATTTCTTTCCCCTGATTACCTTCTCAGGAATCTCTTGCTTCTTGTGTCTGGATGTCAAATTTTCTATTCAATTCTGGTTTTTTCCTCAAGTGTGCTTGAAAGTCCTCTATTCCACTGAATGACCATATTTTCCCCTGAAACAAAATACTCAGTTTTGCTGGGTAGGTGACCCTTGGGTTCATTCCCAGCTCTTTTGCCCTCTGGAATATCATATTTCATGCCCTTTGATCCCTCAGTGTAGAAGCTGCCAGGTCCTGGGCTATTCTGATTGTGTTTCCACAATATTGAAATTGTTTCTTCCTGGCTGCTTGTAGTATTTTCTCCTTGATCTGGGGATTCTGGAACCTGGCTATAATATTCCTGGGAGTTTTCTTTTTGGGATCTTTTTCAGGAGGTGATCGGTGGATTCTTTCAACCTCTATTTTGCCCTCTGGATCTAAAAAATCAGGGCAGTTTTCCTTGAGAATTTCTTGAAGGGTGATTTCTAGGTTCTTTCTTTGATCATGGCTTTCAGGTAGTCCAATAATTTTTAAATTGTCTCTCCTGGATCTATTTTCCAGGTCAGTGGTTTTTCCCATGAG
The DNA here is from genome assembly GCA_011680675.1 of Gymnobelideus leadbeateri. NCBI lineage: Eukaryota > Metazoa > Chordata > Mammalia > Diprotodontia > Petauridae > Gymnobelideus > Gymnobelideus leadbeateri. The sequence goes on along the minus strand of WOXC01004619.1, from coordinate 198,323 downwards.
ATATTTCACATTGCCTTCTAATCTTTCATTTGTTTGGATCTGCTTAACAGCATCTTGATTTCTCATAAAGTCATTAGCTTCCATTGGCTCCAGTCTAACTCTGAAGGAATGAATCTCCTCAGTGAACTTTTGAGATTCTTTTTCCATCTGGCAAATTCGACTTTTTAAGGCATTCTTCTCCTCATTGCCCTTTTGGGCCTCCTTTGCCATTTGAGTTAGTCTATTTTTTAAGGTGTTGTTTTCCTCAGTCAGGCTGTTGACCCTCATTTCATACTTTTCCTGCATCCTTCTCATTTCTCTTTCCAATTTTTCCTCCACTTCTCTTATTTGGTTTTTAAAGTCCTTCTTAAGGTCCTCTATGCCCTGCAACCCGCTCATGTTTTCCCTTGGGGCTTTTGGAGCAGGACTTCTGACCTCACAGTCCTCTTCCCTTATGCTTCGACCCTCTTTGCCCCCAAAGTAGGAGTCTAGGGTTGCATTTTTCTGTTTAATTTGTTTCCTTTGTCTTGGCATGTTGCCACTTAATTACTTGACTTTTGGGCTTGTTGCCACACTATGGCTTTAAGGTCATATAGAGGGATTTTCATCCCGAACGTGTGGGGGGCAACTTCCATTTCTGGCAAGCTGGAAACCCACCCACGACCTCCACCCCAGATCACAATCCAGAACCAGGGAGGTTAAAGCAAGAACGATTACCCCCCAAGACAGATCGCTGGATCTCCCTACAGTTTGCAGGCCAGGAGCTGGAGCTGCCTCTGAAAACTACAAAATGGCATGTCTCCTCAGTGGCTTCTAGCCCCCAGGGGAGGAAGCCGACACACTCCCCAAATACTAGTCCCAAAGTCCATAGGGCACTAACCTCTCACTTTGTCCTAGGCATGTCTATGTTGATAATTCTGGAGTCGCCACAGCTGCTGGTGTTCTGGGGTCCCTCCAGCCAGCTGCTGGCCCTGCCGCCCTGGGGCTAAAACTACGACTCAGGCACTCAGCTGTGCTCGGCTCCCACTGTGCTCCCCGTGCTCTGCTCGCTGAGTGCTGTGCTGGTCCTTCCTGCAGGGCTGCTGGGCTGTCCTCAGTGGGAGGTTAGCTTCTCTGTGTTGTTCTTTGGGTGCTGGGGCTCCAGAAGTTGTTCAGAGTCCCCTTTTACATAGTTTGGAGGTAATATGGGGGCAGAGTGGCTTGGACACACTGTTTCTACTCTGCCATCTTGGCTCCGCCCCCAGTCTTAGTTCTTTTAAAGTATTAAAATTAGATGTTCCTGAAATCTTTGGTAGAAAACAAATTTTTGCACTGGGGGTTTCACTGTTTCAATAAAGGGCAGGTAACTGTTTAAGATGATTCTTGGTGTGGGAATGGGGAAATTTTTAAGACTCATCCTGGTGAAAAAGGCTAAGGAGGAAATGCTGATTAGTCTCAAAGTGACAAAGAGTTCTGGGCTAAGGCTTCTACCAAAATACTTCTCTGATGTCAAAGAGAAGGCTCTCCTCCCAGCTTGTCTGTGGAATTTTGAAGACTATTGCTCTCTATGTGCTTAGGAGGTGGGTTAGACTGAGGAAAAAGTGTCCATGTGGGTGCCCCCAGATAAGCCCCCAAGAAGTTAACCTTGGCTCCCACCCTCCCTCTTGGTGATTACAACGGGTAGGACCGTTTCACTTAATATTAAATCCCTTTCTCTACCAGAAAGGTTCTAGTTTTGCAGTCTTTATTTAACTCTTAATCAATGCACTAGATTAGCTTATAGTCCTTATCCAGGATTTTCTGACCCTCCCATCAGTCCAAATCAGAAATATTGTGCTTGGTTCAGGATGCTACATTTTAGGAAGGGTTTTGATAAGTTGGAGTTTGTTAATAGAGAATGATTAGTATAGTGGAGGATTTTTGGAAGGAACTGAAGACTTGGAGAAGAAAAAACATAAGAGAACTGTCTTCAGGTATTTGAAGGAGTCATACAGTATAGGGATTTGTACTGTTTTATTCTTGATCCAGGGTCTAGGAACAATGAATAGAAGTTGCCAAGAGACAAATATAAACTTTATATAAGAACAGATTTCCTAATAGAGTTAACTTAAAGTAGAATTGGATGCTTCAGTAAGTGATAGGGGCATCATAATACGTTTCCTTTTAAAGGAGTTTTTCAAGGCAAGACTGGAGAGTTCTTAGACAGTGATGGGATTAGCTAATCTCTTCCAACTCTGAAATTCTATGAACCTCCTTCTATGTTCAAGACTTTGGGGTGGAATAAATAATCGTCCCTGCCTTCAAGGAGCTTGAAATCTAGAAGGGAGATAATTTCTCTATCTTTATTTCTATCTAATCTTCATCTACATGTCTATAGCCATATGGATTTATCTCAATATATCTATATCCAACACTCCTACAAATTCTCTACCAGTTCTAGCCTCTGCTTGAAATGTTTTTTTGCAGTTTGCAATGTCTTTATTGATATGTGGCCATATGGATATAAGTATATATATATGCATATACTTTCTATAAATATGTATATATATATCAGAATATTATTTAAAGCATAGGAAATATCAACATTCTCTCTCTCTCTCTCTCTCTCTCTCTCTCTCTCTCTATATATATATATATATATATATATCCTGTCTAATACTAATATATATACGTATATATATATATATATATATATATATATAATATTATCAGTTAGAATATGATTTAGAGCATAGGCAATATCAGTGTGGTCTGAGAGATTAAAAGTCTAAGTGAGCACTCTGAGTATATCAGGGAAGGCTCATGGAGCAGATGACACCTGAGTTAGCTGTGGTGGTAGTGGTGATTGTAAGGAGTTCCTTTCCATATTGGTACAAATGTTGAGAGGCCGGAAAGGCAGAATGAAATCAGGGAAAAATAAGGAATCCAGTTTGAAGTTTAGAGTGTATGAATAGGGTAGGAAATAAGATTGGCAAGAGCAGTTGAAGTTAGATTGTTGAAGACCTTGGCTATCAGGCAAAAAATTAGATATTTTAATGGGGAGACACTGATGATATTTTAGTAGGAGAGTGATGTGATAAGACAGTTCATTAGGGAGACTACTTGCTCAGGGGAGGGAAAAATGGAGAAGGGGAGAAACTGGTTAACACTGGCTTCCTATGTTGCACTGAGCAGTCAACTTGTTCTAAAGATTTAGCCCTTCTCTGTGGTTTGGAATGGTGCAAACCTACTCAACTTTTTCTAAACAGGCAGTCCAGTCCAGATACTATGGTCCAATATCAGAGCACTGTGCTAACATTGGACCCCTGGAATATCCCCCAGCTCGATTTTTGTCTTTTTACTCTGGGAAAAACATATGCCCTGTCTATATTTGCAAGTCAGTTAACTATACTTCACAAAGCAGAATGGAATAATTAACACCGTTATCATCAAATAATTATTGTATGCCTAATCCTTTACCAAGAGCCTCCTCCAATGTCTTATTATAATGCAGAAGTCATCCTGGGTTATGGAGACTATATTAGAGTAGCATAAATTGTGTCAGCTTCAGCTAAGGTGGAAAGAAGCTACCAGCACAGCCTGATGATGGAGTGTGTCTATCATTCAAGGATTAATCTAGTAAAATGTGGAAAGGCTTGTTACTAGGGATATGTACACAGCCACTCATTAAACCATATGCTAAGGTGAAAAGAGTTTGCAATTTAGCATAACAGCACTGCAGTAGCTGGTATTTAAACAGCATTTGGGGGTTTACAAAGCATTTTTACAAATATCCCATTTTATCCTTACAACCACCTCAGGAGCTGCTATTATTATCTTCCCTTTATCAAGGAGGAAACTGAGGCAGACAGCAGATAAGTAACTTGACCAATGTCATGCTGTCAGTAAGTGTTATAAGAAGTATTTGAACTCAGATCTTCTTAACTCCAGAGCTCTATCTCCTGGGATACCTACCTGTCCTAATGAACGGAGTATTCCCATGGATAAAATCCCATATCAATGAAGATTGAAGTACAAGATCTCTGACAGGTTTGTATTCAGCAGGTAAGGGCATGGTACCTAAAACGGCCAATAACAATGCAAGGTGGAATATACAAATAATACTTGTAGAGATCTCAAAACTCCTTGGAAGGACAATGTGTTTCTCTTATCATACATTACCATTGCCATATCTCTTCCTTACACTGTGAGATTGAGATTTTGGCCTTTTGCTAAGGTAGATGTGGTAGGCAATGATTATAGAATCTCTGAGCTAGGGGGCCATTGGAAGTAACCTGGTCCAATCCTCCTGCAAATTCCCTGCCACTTCTAGAATCTGCTTGAAATATTTTTTTTGTTTTGTTTTGTTTTGTTTTTAGTTTTGGGGATGGTCCTTCTTTAGATATGGTTTGGTTTAGAGATCCTTTGATGACATCCTCTGTGGTCCCTTTCAATTCTGAGATCCATGATCTGGGGGCCCGATGGCCAACATTTCTGCTTCATAAAAGATCAGAAACCTCGGTAGGATGTCAGATGGAAAATAATTTAGTGAAGACCGTGCCTGTGGCCACTGCAACAGGGAACAGCTGTGGGTTGCCAGATTGCTGCCAGTTGAGGGGTTCTTCTTATTCCTAGTTAAAATCAGTCCCCAGGAGAAGGATTTTGCTAATGAGTCCTCCCTCTCCTGGCTATTCCTTCTCAGGCAGCCTCAGCGTTGGTCTATGGTCTCCTTGTGGCTGTTTTTGTTATTCTCTGAGATGTTTTCAGTCAAACGCTTGAGTTTCTCTCTTACTCTCTCTCGCCCCTTCTTTCTCTTACTTCTCCCACCCCAGAAAAACCAAAGGAAATTGACAAGTGGCAGGACAGGGGAAATTGAGCTATATTATTCCCCCTTTGGGAGCCTCACGGTACTGCCTTTATCTGAAAGCTATCATTTTCTACATCTCCTGGCAAGGGTTCTTATTGACTGGTGACCCCTAAATGCCTATGCTGATCAATAGCCCCCGGTATTTTATTGACATGCTCATTGACAGCTCTCACTGTGCGCAGGAGTCAGAGATGGTGGCCAATTGCCATCTGTTAAGGCTGTTTGAGAAGCAAGAGAGACACTACTTTGATATTGACGCTGTAAGTGGAGGCAGTTTACTTAGCACTCAGGGAAGATGCATTTGTTAAGGATCCTGATAGATGTCATTGCTATTTAAGGATTTGGGCTGGGTTTCAAAAGAGGATGCCAGGAGGAAAGGTTAGATTCTTAGAGTGGGAGGGGTCCCTCCTGGTCCTCTAGGCCAAAGGCTGAACCCAGGTAGGAATCTACTCTGCAGAGCCCCACCAGGTGGCTGAGAAATTTCAAACACCAACCCTGATAACCTGAATTTCTATACTGCTTTAAGGTTTAACAAAGCTCTTTCCTCACAGATCCTGTGAAGTTGGCAATATCTGTTATTATCCCCATATTAAATATAAGGAAATTGATGTCCAGAGAGATAAGATATCTTGTTCAAAGGGACTGATGCTAGTAAGTATAAATGCCAGGATCTGAACCCTGGTGTCCTAACTTCTAGACCAGTGCTCTTTAAAATCATTTTTGTTGTTGTTTTTCAGCCATTTTTTGGTCATGTCTAACTCTTTATGACCCCATTTTGGGTTTTCTTGGCAAAGATACTAGAGTGGTTTGCTATTTTCTTTTCCAGCTCATTTTATAGATGAAGAAACTGAGGCTGACAGGGTTAAGTGACTTGTCCAGGGTCATATAGCTATTAAGTGTCTGAAGCAAGAATTGAACTCACAAAGATGAGTCTTCCTCATTCCAGGTCTGGTGCTCTGTCCACTGTGTTGCCTAGCTGCTCTTTTCAAAAAATTGGAAAGCCCCTATTAGAATTCAGGACTTTCTGGTATCATTTATTCCAGGTCTGTCCTACCTCCTAGGTAACACCAAATTGAATCCTTTAGTGCCTCTCAAAGGGGTATTGAAATGCAATTCAGTGAAAAAAAACAGTAGTCTGCAGGCCTTCAGCTGGCCTTCTCTGCTTAATGCAGTTTTAGAAAGTATTAAAAATACTGCATAGGTACCATTACCTAATTCTTCTAGACATCGCCTCAAGTTGTCAGTCACCAATGAGGCATAATATTACTGACCTAAATTGAAACTTTAGTGCTTCTGATTAGGGAATGGTGGTACTTCTGGTCTGTGTTGTAGCTAACACATCGTCTCTAATATTTAGATGAGAAGTACCTGGTGATAAAGGTACATGTTAGTTGCCAAGCTAGTTATTGTTGTAAATGAGCACCTTTGTCATCACACAACTACCTCCTAGGATTAACTGCAAATAAGCAAATTACGCTTGCAGGGTCTATCCAATTCCGACTCTCCCCAACATCCTGATCAAAGCAGAAAACAAAAAACACCCACATAACATAGTTATACTTACTTATAGTTGGTGTTTGGGCTTTGTTTCTTTGTAAACCAAGACCCTTCCATGCAGTCTTTACACAAAGTCTCCATTTCTAACCATGCTATTAGAATCAGATCCCTCTGCTTCAGACATCTCCCCACTTGCTCTGGGCAAGCAATGCTTTCTCTCTCTTTCTCTTTCTAACACCCACACCCCCCACCCCTGGCCACAATCTAGTACTAGGACCATTTGTCAGCAGTCAGCATAGTTGCAAGGGCTGCTGAGGGTAATGGTCTCCATTCCAGCGTGCCATCTCGCCATCCCTCACCAGCTACCACTAATTCAGCTTACTTGGGGTGGGGGGGGGGAGGAATGAAGGGAGGAGGGAAGAAACAAATGCATGAAAGGGAATATTGAACTTCTAATGCACTGTAATTACCAAATGATCCTATCTTGCAAGTGATGGGGCCCAGTGGGATTTATTGCCGAATTAACAGCGGTTTCCCCATTACATTACTTAATGAATAATGTCTGAGCTAATAACCCACCAAAGCACACGCAAACGTACACACACACACACACACACACACACACACACACACACACATAGTCACCAACTCCTTCCACTGTAATTTTTATTTTTTCCTAATGTGGGTGGTTCTTACATAAATACTGATATCTCTTTACTAGGTTCTTGTATAACTGCTTTTGAAAAAAAATGGACCCTATTAAATTTCCATCAGGACTACCAAACTGTATGTTAGTCTCTTATTTATTTCCCTTGGATGGGCTTGGATTTTCATAAAGGCAGAGGGACCCTCCTTTTTCTCAGCCTGTGCCCACAATACGATGCCAGCACCCCACCCTGGTCGACCCACCTCCCTCTCAAACTCTACCTGGAATTGATGGCATTTAGAGAAGCAGGAAGAGGGCCTCAGCTGTGCAAACACAGCGCCTCTGTTTATTTTGGTAGCCTCCGAAATATTTGTTGAGAGTTATTCGAGCAGAAAGGCTGAATGGAGATCATTGCAATGTGTCAAATTAAGGAGTGCTTAATGCCTGCCTAATCTCTTGGTAATTACTGTTGTGGCAGGGGAAGGCTTCAGAGCCTGGTAAGAAAGCTAATGATAGTGAAAGACAGGGAGGCTGCCCGGCTTCCGTGGCATGGCATCCTTGCTCTCATGCAATTAAGGCCCCACTTTGATCAGACAGACGGAACTGTTTGATCCTTTGTCACTTGAAAACGTCAAGCATTGGCCTCTGGAGGGAATGGAGTCAGACAGGAACCTCAACTCTGGGTCAGTGGAGAGTGGACTCCTTCAGTAGGTTATCACTCCACTGGAGGCATTCTTAGAATGTGACAGCCAGGAGATGTCCCTGTGAGCCTGGGCAACATGTGGGAGATGGAGAGGACCTCAGGGTGGATGACTGGCAAAGTCACAGCAAGGGGTTGGCACCTTCTCTCTCTCTCTCTCTCTCTCTCTCTCTCTCTCTCTCTCTGTTTCTGTCTCTCTGTCTCTGTCTCTCTCCCTCCTTCTCCTCCTCTCCCTCCTCCCTTCACCTTTCAATGAATATCAACACCATCCCTGTAGTTTATAGTCTTAAAGAATTTCCTGAGACACTCAAAAATTATGTGATTTCTTTGTGCAGAAATTAAGTGAAATGCTTGTGATTTCACCCTGACAGTATGCCTCAGAGAGAGGATGTGCCCCTAGATACTTCCTGCCTCTAAGAGTGGGCTTGTATTCACTCTTCCATGCTTCCTCTTTCCCTTTCTTCCCATTTTCTTACTTGCTTTAAATCTTCTCCTCATCTCCTCCCTGCTACTTTAGTTAACAGCCAACTAACTTTAGCCGGTTATCCCAGTACATTTACAACTTTGAAGAAGAGGACAAAAGTGACCAAAAAGGAAAAGGTATATCTCCTCAACAATATCTAAGAACTCAATTTGAATGAAAGGAAAACCTGAGATGGGGAGGGGGTGGGTAGGTGGGAATTTAAGTCATCTAGATTGAGTATTTTTTTTTCTATTTCTCTTCTTTTGGACTGCCATGGCCAAATGGTTCATTCCTTGGTGGCCATCCTTCTGGTGAGCTTCTTCCTTAGATGAGTTTGTCCTCTGTTGCCATACATACAGTCAATCTCTGGGTTTGGGTTGGAAGCTTCCCCAGTCTGTTAGAATCTGCCAGGTTTTGGACTCTGCTGTTGATGCCCTGAAGAACTTAAGGACACCTCTATTCTATAATGAGGCATCAGCAGAGTACATTTATTGAAGGAAGATTTTTAAAAGGATAATATTTTCTTTAAAAAAAAGATTCAACTTTACAGAAAGGGAATGGAAAAGGAGTGAAAGTATCACACTCTAGTGAAAAAAAAAATGGGAGGTAGTCACATACATCCCATCCCCCCCAAAGAGTGGGTAGCCATTGAAGTGTTTCCTCATCTGTCTGTATCTACCAATCTAATATTGAAGTATTTTAATTAGAATCCCAGTGGAGAATTTTGTACCCAGGCTGGGGCTCAGCTGATGTTTATACTAAAAAGAACATCAAATTAGGAGTCAGGAGGTCTGAGTTATAGTCTTACCTTAGTGGAAAATTTCTCTGTGATCTGAACATCTCCAGACCTCAGTTACTTCATCTGTGAAATGGAAATAATAGTGCTTATCTGACAGTGTAGGGGGAGTGCCTGATAAACTAACATATGGAAAATGTTATGAAAATGATGAAATGGTGTACAAGAAAGGAAGTCATCAAAATTGGGCATCTGGCTCTAGAACACTTAAGAGAAGATGTAGCTGGGTGGCACAGTGGATAAAGCACTGGGCCTGAAGTCAGGAAGACCTGAGTTCAAATCTGACCTCAGACCCTAGCTGTGTGACCCTGGGCAAGTCATGTAACTTTGTCTCAGTTTCCTCATCTATAAAATGAGCTGGAGAAGGAAATGGCAAACCACTCCAGTGTCTTTGCCAAGAAAACCCCAGATGGGGTCAGGAAGAGCTGGATACTACTGAAATGATTCAGCAACAAATGCTTACTTCCTTTCTTCCTTCCTGATACCTCCAGGAGAGTGGCTATAAGTAGTAAGGTTGTGTTGAGTGATGTCTAAACTCAGAAATGGCAGCACAGATGAGCTATGCTACCTTTCAGATCCAGTGAGTAGGGAAGGCCAGAGGGAGCTCTCTGCAAAGTTATCCATCAAAGAAACACGGTGGGAGGGAGTATTGTGTTCACTTCTGGTCACCACATTTTATGAAGTGAATTGGTAAGCTGAAGCTTGACCAGAGGAGGGCAACCAGGATGAAACTCAGCTATCTAAGAACTCTGTTTTGAATGACCATGCCACCTCTCTACTCAATAAACTCCATTGGTTCCTTATTGCATCCAGGAGCAAATATGAAATCCTATTTACCTTTTAAACCTTTCCCAGCTTGTGGCCTTCCTATCTTTTCATTCTTACATCATACTCCCCTCCACCTAGTCTATGATCCAGTCATACCAGCCTCCTTGCACTGGCTGCTCCTTGCACAAGACACCTTATATTCTAAGGCTAGATCAAGTCACTGACTGCTTCCTGTGCCCAGAGTACTTTCCCTTCTCACCTCCACCTCCTCCCTTCCCTAGCTTTCTTTCCCTTTTTAAAATTTTATTTTTTGGCTTTTTTGGAGGGGGAAAGGGCAGGGCAATTGGGGTTGACTTGTCTAAAATCACATGGCTATTAAGTGTTAAGTGTCTAAGGCCAGATTTGAACTCAGGTCCTCCTGACTCCAGGGCCAGTGCTCTTTTCACTGCGCCTCCTAGCTGCCTCCTTCCCTGACTTTCTTCAGGTCTTAGTTAAACCTTTCCTCCTTTTAGAAGCCTTTCCTAGTGTCTTTTTCTTTGGGATTAAGGTCCATTTACACTGCAAAAATTTTATTTGTACATTTTGTTGTCATTCAGTTATTTTTCAGTCATGTTTGACTCTTTATGACCCCATTTTGGGCAGAGACTGGAGTGGTTTGCCATTTCCTTCTCCAGCTCATTTTATAGATGAGGAAACTGAGGCAATCAGGGTTAAGTGACTTGCTCAGGGTCACATAGCTAGTGTCTGAACTCAGGAAGATGGGTACTGCAGTGTGGGAGTTGCAGAGAAAGCTACATGTAATGAAAGACTTGCTATTGATAAACAAACATTTGTTCAATGCCTACTATTTTCCAGGCACTGTGTTAAATGCTGGTGATTTTAGAGTAAAAAATTAAGCTATCTCTACCCTTAAGGAGCTTAAATTTTTTTGGGGGGGGGGAAACAATTAGATTTGTAGTCAGAGAATCTGGGTTCAAATCTTAGCCCTTCTACTTCCTCTTTGTATAACCTTGGGACAATCATTTCATCTATTTTGGCCTTACTTCCTCACTGATAAAAATGTGGGGGTTGGGTTTGATGACTTCCAAGGTCACTTCCAGCCTTGAATCTATGAGCCTAAGAACTTTGGGGGGTTCCTTCCATCTGAGTTTCTGGTATTTGGGTGAAATACTCTGCCCTTTCTGTTGAGGGTTGCTTGAGAACCCAAAATACTGATATGCTGGGTCCTGCTGAATGAATTTGACTCAAGCCTTCTCTCAGCCAAAATAAAACAAAGTTTATTAAAAGTTCACTTGCATTAGACACAGAATAAGTCTGTGCTAGGTCATTCTATGGTGCTCTCAATATTCTATGGGAGCTCTCCCTATTCTATGGTACCCTCCCTAACATGAAGACAAGATGGGGTCTTACATACAGAAGGTTGTGGTCTAGGGGTGGTCTAGAGGAGGAGTTTGGGGTGGGTCTTCAGGAGGAGTTAATGAGGTCAATGAGTGATTAAGGGTGGGAACTTGCTGGAGGCTACAGACAATGGTGGGCTAGGCCAGTTCAATATTTTGATATTTTGATAGTCTCAAGGGTGGGAAGTCTAGTAACAAAGGAATGCCAAACAGAGGTTTGGGCCCACAATGTAAGGCTTATTACCTCATGCAAATGCATCATCAAATGAGACAATTTAATCAGAGTTCAAGGGGGGTTCCCAGAGCCTGTACCTCAAGGACTCAAGGAAAGCTCGAGGGGACTCCCAGAGCCCATACCTCATCACATAGACTCTTAAGGAGCCTAAGTATTTGTGAGCTTGTGACAAGTAGGCCAGAACAATCTGACATGGACTAAGTTTGAGCTAGATTAAATCTGAATGCCTTCATGGAGTCAAGATGGATCTTATCTACAGAAAGACTGTGGGAGGGATCTAGGATAGTCTAGAGGAGGGGTTTGGGGAGGGTCTTGAGGAAGAGTCTAAGAACAATTTTGTTGGGACTGAGCTCCTACTCCAGGAATGTGATTAAGGGTGGGAAACAGCTGAAGGCTACCTGGAGATGACAGACAATGGAGGGCTAGGCTAGTTTAAGGGTAACAGATTTGGGTATAGATAGGATCTAGGGTGGGAAGCAGCTGGATATTGGAGGGCTAGGCTATAGTACTAAGAGTAATGGAAATTTGGGCCTAGAGATAATGAAAGGTTTATGGCTTCAAGCAAAAGCCTTGTTAAGTGGGAAGATTCAATGAGAATTCAAGGCGGGGTCTCAGAGCCTATACCCCATCATTTTCCTGGGAGCTGGATGGTACTGTGTACAGTATACTGGACTTGGAATCAGAAGTACCTGGGTTCAAATCCTGCCTAATATGCATACTAGTTGTATGACCCTGGGTAAGTCCCTTCTGTGCTCTGTGACTCAAGTTTTCTCACCTGAAAAGTGTGTATGTATATATGTGTGTGTGTGTGTGTGTGTGTGTGTGTGTGTGTGTGTGTGTGTGTGAACTTGATGGCCCCTTTGATTCTCTTTCAGCTCCAAATCTATGATCTTAAGTATTGGCAAAATTAGCTTTCTACCACAGTGCTGTATATTTTTCAGTGGAGTCACATGAGCTGAAAAGAACCTTCCAGGTCATCTGTTCCAGCTTCCTGGCTTTAGACATATAGCTTCTGAAACTACTTCTAGAAGATCTATCCTATTTAGGGGAAAAAAAAGATTTCTTAAGATAAAGTTTCCTTCAACTCACTTCTAGCTTAGCCTGTTCCTAATGTCTGGTCACCCTTATATTCAAGAAGCACTTTGTGTCTAATTGAATTCCCTCCTGGTGTAGTTGTAAGCCTCTTTTCTTCTTATCTGATTTTCTTAGAGTCTAAAGAAAGAAATAATCCTCCAGATGTGGGCTGACTAGAATGGAAGTCAGTGGGACTGAGCTCAATTTTAATCACCGTGTTTTAGGAAGGACCTGGAAAAGTTGGAGTGCATCCAGAGGAAGGTGACCAGGTTGGTGATATCACTGGAAACAATGTCCTATGAGGATAGTTTGAAGGAAATGGAAATATATATCCTGAAGATGAGAAGATTGAGGAGGACAGGATAGTTGTCTTTCAGTGTTTGAAGAGCTTCTGGGGACAAGAGAGATTAGTTTTGTTCTGTTTAGCCCCTGAGGGCGGAACTATCAGCTTTTCCAGAAAGTTGCAAATTTCAGGAAGAAACCTCCCAACTGTTGGGAGTTGTCTAGAGGCAGAATGTATGACCTTGAGAGGTCAATAAATCAAATCAATAAGCATTTACTAAGTACTTTGTATGCCAGGCATTGTGCTAAATTTTGGGGATACAAAGAAAGGCAAAAACAGCCCCTGCTCTCACAGAGCTCATGTTCTAATGGGGAAGACAATCTTGAATATAGAAGGTATATGGAGGGTCAATTGGAAATTACCTCAGAGGGAAGGTACCATTAAGGGGGAGAGGAGAGGCTTTTTGTAGAAGATAGGGTTTTAACTGAGACCTGAAGGGAAACAGGGAAACAGGAAGGCAGGGGTGAGGAGGGAGAGCATTGCAGGCATGGGGAACAGCCAATGAAAAGGTGCAGAGTTGGAAGATGGAATGTCCTATGTGTGGAACAGCAAGGAGGTCAGTGTTCCTGGATTGTAAGGTATGTGGAAAAGAGTAAGCTGTAAGAAAGCTGGGAAGGTTGGGAGGGGATAAATTAGGAAGGGCTTTAGATGTCAAAGACAAGATTCTATATTTGGACCTGGAGATAATAAGGAACAATTGGAATTTATTGATTAGAGGGTAATATGATCAGACCTGTGCTTTAGGATGATTAATTTGACAGTTGAGTGGATGATGGACTATGGAAGAGAGACTTATGTCAGAGAGACCAACCATAAGTCTATGAAAGTAGCCCAGGAATGAAGTAGTGAAGGCCTGCATTAGGGTGGTGACAATGTCTGAGAAAAGATGTTATGATGGTAGATTTCACTAGAACTTGAGAAGAGATTGGACGTGATTCTGGGGAAGGAGAGAGAGAGAGAGAGAGAGAGAGAGAGAGAGAGAGAGAGAGAGAGAGAGAGAGAGAGAGAGAGAGAGAGAGAGAGAGAGAGAGAGAAAGAGAAAGTAAGTAGTGAGCCTCCTATCCCTAGAGGTCTTTGAGGATGGTTACTTATAGGGATATTATAGCTAGGATTTCTGTTTAAATATAGGTTAGATCACATGGCCTACTAAGTCCTTCCTTCTCTCAGATTTTGTGCTTCTGAGATCTCTGAAGACAGTGAGCAGGGATCTTATCATCTCAGACCATCAGATTCCAGATAGGCAGCATCTCTACTTTTAGAACTGTAAGGGAAACTTCCTGGTTTGGGAGGTTTGAGGAGGGTCTCTAGGGTCTAAAAGGTAACACATCTAAAAACCAGTGTAGATCTTCAACCCTTATCAAAGGAGGGGATATAATCAAGTTTTAAAATCCATGATAAATCTGAAAGTCAGGAGAGGAGTGGGAGACCAAAGGGCTCCTCTGTGCATGGATTTGTCTGGGAGATAACTATCAGGTGGGGGAGGGGAGAGGAGATAAAAGGAGATGGAAAGAAGGAGGAAAAGGCATAACTGCTGAGACTGTGACATTGAGAGGAGAAAAAAAAATCCAAGTCATTTGGCTGGAAGTGCAACTCACATCTGATACACAAAGTCAGGCTGAGTAGCCTGACAATATGCGCTATTAATATGACAGAAATAAGAGGTAAAAGGCGGAGAGAACCAGAGCCCTGTGGGTCAGGTGAAATGCATAAGGCCTCATTCAGCATTCTTGGCCTCAGGTTTAATTTTATTTCAGTGACTTGGTGGGCTCAGTGTAAGCTGAAGGGAGAATGCTTAGTTTGCCTCAGGGCACTGACCACAGGGCTGGCTGGCATTGGTTTCTGACAGATATCTGGCCAAATAAAATTGAAAGTATGTGGTTCTGGGTAGCAGGTTGGAGCATCCAACTTTTTCTCCAGGGAGGCCAAATTTTGAGGGCATCAAACGCACCTGAATTCCTTCTGCTCTATAGAAACAATTGAGATTATCCCCTACTTAGCAATAATTGGTTAAAATAAGCTACCAGTTGGTGGGCTGCTTCCCCCCTAGTCAAGTGATAAATGATCGCCGTCTTTGCCTTGCAGTGGCCTTCCCAGCACTGTCTACCCTGGGGTAACCTTAACTGAATGGCTTTGGACATCAAAAGTAACAATCAAAATTGTTAGTCATGGTTATGGTGGGAAGATACGGGTGAGGCAAACCGATGGATCTCCCAGGTGTCATCCCAAGCTGACAGTATTGTAATGTCCATCCATGATGTTACAGGCAGGTGGATTATTGATAGATATTAACAAGGGTTGTGTTAATGCCCTTAGTGTGTTTATAGTCATAGGTTTTGGAGCTAGAAGGGGGCTTAAAAGTCATTTAGTTCAGCTCTCTCATTTCTTAGAGGAGGAAACAGACCCATAGAGGGAAAATGACTTTCCTATGGCTGTGCAGGTAATAAACAGCAGAACCAGGATCCAATCCCAACTCTTCTGACTTTAAATCAAGTGCTGTCAGAGGAAGCAAGCAGAATGGTTAGACCAGAAACATCTTCATCAGCAAACAGTTTTTCAGGTTTCTAGGCACATAATTCTGTACTTGAGGAAGTCATTCAGGCAAACAATTGCTATATAGAATAGGTCAAACACATAGGAGATAATAAATAAGCAAAGCAACAAACTCATTCTCCAAATACCAAAATTTAGGCGTTTCTGAAATAGGGGCTATGTCCTGATGAAAACACCCAAGTTCCCAGTGGCTGATTCAGTGTTTTTGCCATCTTAGTTGTAAATTATTTGAAGCATAATCTATCTGATTCCTGGGCTAAAACCAAATTTGAGATGAAGGTAGTTAGTTTAATCTGGGCAGATATGAGACCATTTGGAATTTGATGGGGTACAAGATAGGCCTAAAGCATCATGTATTTGGAAATTCAGTCCTCCTGAGATAAAAGGGCCCAGCCCATTGGTTGTTTGGGGTCCCTCTTATACCTGTCTGATGTGGAATATTTGCTGGTCTTGTCTTTGCTGTATCTTGATGAGAATGTCATGCCAATAACTTGGTGCTTAATTAAAGATGTTAAAAGCCCTGCCCTCTTTCCCCCATTCCCAATGAGAAAGAAAATTCTGTCATCACAGGATGGAGACAGAGAAAGACAGAGATAGAGAGACAGGGAGAGATAGAGACAGAGAGAGATAGTGAGACAGAAGAGAAAGAGAAGCAGAGAAAAGAGAAGAGAGACCACACGTTCGGTAAGAGAGAAGGTAGAGTAGCTCTGGGAGTCAGTGTGGTGGCAATAGGTGGCCTAGAGGGAAAGAAAGGGAAGGAGTGGGTCAGTGGCAGAAGTAGGGAGGGGAGGACCAACTGAACCGGTCTGCTCCAGTTATAGAGCTCAGTGAACAAGAGGTTCATCATTAACTGTCAAACGGCGGTTTTAATCAGCTCTGCTCCTCAGTGGAAGATAGATTTAATATCAAGGCACATTTTCAGAGCCATTAGTTTAATTATGACAGGTGTCTGCAAACTGGACGGCTCTGCTTTCATCCCTGAATGACAGCGTTTAATTCTCTAGGCCCATGGGGACCACTGGGGTACTTTACCAAAATGAGCTTCCATTAAAAGCCTAAGTGTTTTGTTCCTGCCCCACCCCTCTATTCCTGCCCCCTTTCTTCCTGCCATCCTCCTTCTCCTCTGCTCTGTTGTACACATCAGAAGAAAAGAGGAAAGGGCTTAGGGCATTTTAGAGGCATTTCCTCTGATGGAGGAGGAAGCATTTGCTTTGCCTAGTTTCCAGCAGCTGAGCACCTGGTCAAGCTAAGGCCTCTCCCCTGGATCTCTTAACCTTCCCCTGAGCCCTTCATCTGTCCAGTGTCTTTGGTAATTACAAGTGTCAGTTGGTCATTCTAATACCTTTTGGCAGAAGAACACTAAACTCCCTACTGACCGAAGGTATGGCAAATATGACTACAGCCATTACATGGATGGGTAAGTGAAGGGAGAACCCAGAGAATTGGAAACTGCTCTCAGGTACATGATGGCCTTACGGCAAACCCAAAGAAATCTAGGAGGGTCAGAAAGGCTCTTAGATGCCATGAAGTTATTTACCCACCTCAGATTTGTTTGGTATTTATTCGGCATATATCCTGTACGTATATGTTACTCTCGGCTCCCCTCTCCTCTCCTGCTGTCTTCAACTGCAGAAACTCTTTCCATTTTTGACTTTGTGTCCCCAGTGCCTGGCACTTAGGGCAAGCTTAATAAATGCTAGTTAAATGATTAACTCGATTCATAGAATCCTAGAAGTACAGCACCTAAAGCTGTAACTAGGGCAGGACAACCAGAACTTTGCCCTGAAAATTAGAGGGCATCACAAGCACCATATCAAGGTGTATTTTCTTCCCTCATGACCCTAGACCCTCTCCTCTACCCCAAGGTTACTTCTTGTTCATTCCCTCCCTTATTTTTACATTGGATCTTTATACGAGGTGTGTCACTCTCCCTCTCTTGGCCTCAGTTTCCACATCTGTAAAATGAGCAGTTGGGACTAGATAATCTTTAAGGTGATTTCTAAAGGTCTATGAGTTTATGAAACTGTAATTCCAGATATGATATTATAACAGCTATAACAGTCACCCAAAACTACATGCCGTATTTCCCTTTAGTGACAGAACAGGGCTGGATGTGGTAGGCTGCTAAGAGCGGATCAGGAAATTCCAGGAATGGGCCCCCAAATGACTGCCTACTTGGTTGCTGCTGCTCAGGTACATTTCCCACTGGCTGATTCCTTTCCTTCTCAGGCCTTTGAAGCCCAAGGTTAGCCATAGTAATAGAGGTTTTTCTTTCTTGGAGGCTCTTTCAGTCAGGGAGGCCTGCCACCTCTCTTTACATCTTACTTGCTGGGGTTGTCATCTCATTTCCCCTGAAAGTGTTGCTTTGAAAAGGGGTGGGAGAGAAATTGGGGTTGGGGGTGGGGAGAGAGTAGAGGAGGGGAGATTTTATCAAGAGAGTCCACATAATTCCAGGTACAGAGAAAGCTGACCAGTCAGGCAGGTGCTCAGCAGCCAGCATCCCTAGTCCTTAGCTCTGTTTCTGCCTTGGCTTCTCTGCTGGTATACAGTGACCCCTGCTGCAAAGGAAAACAGCTCGGAGAGAAAAAGTGAGAGTGAAAGATCCAAGCCACACCACTGGGGCCTGATACTACCAGTGATCTGTGTGGAAGCCTCGAAGCCACCCAAGGCATACCAAGGCCCTGTGATGTAGCAGAGCCGAGCACCGGCTGATGGGGAGAGATTAGATTCTCCGATTATCTGGATGCCTTTTGATAGCCCCTATTAAAAGAGGAATCAATCACTGTCCCTGTACTTGTGCTTGGTTAGTCAACCCTTTAGTGTGACTTCTGTAAAAAGGGGCTTCTTGGGGGAATGGATGTAGTGTTATTTAGTTTGTTTTTTGTTGTTACCATTTAGTAATTCTGTTTCCCTAAGAAGCTGCTGGATCAAAAAGTTTGAGAAATAATAATGGCTTACATTTATGAAGGTGAAGTTAGTAGAGAACCAACCTTAGAGCCAGGAAAAATTGGGACCAAGGACACTTTTGACCCATATTGTCTGTGGGACCCTGGGCAAATTACTACACCTCTTAATACTCCAGGCAAGTCTCTAAGACTATCATTTGGAAAGAAGGTACCAACATGCATTGGTAGAGTTTCCTCATCTGGGATACACACACACACACACACACACACACACACACACACAAACTCACATGCATAAACCTACATGTTTATGCATGTACACAGTTATATATGTATATATAGAATAACATACATATATATTTACATTCATATATACACATATGTTTATATTCATATATACATATATATCCCATTTGACTCCCACAACAACCCTGTAAATTAGATAGTGTGATTATTATTATACCCATTTTATAGATGAGAAAACTGAGGTTTAGAGAAGTGAGGTTAATTGTCCAAGTTCACATTGCCAATAAATTGTCAGAGCTGGGTTTTCAGCCTGAGTCTATTAGCCACAAGTTCATTATTCATTCCATTAAACCACAGAGAGAGAAAAGAATGGTGTGAGTAGTACCTGATACAGTCAGGTAAAGCCTGCTAAGCAGGGTCTCTGACAAATAATGGAGCATCTTGTTGGGGTGCAGTGACCCCCCAGAGGACAAATGCACCTTGTCTTACGGGTTAATGACTTTTACTTCTTGCCCAAACAAAGAAACAAAAAAAACCCCAATCAAGTGTGAAGATTCTGGAGATAGCAGTAGCCCTAACGACCAGGGAAGATGTTTAACTGGTCCTACCTGTGACCTGGGGGTTGGAGTAGGGGAGAATGTGAAGGCAAGGATGGCTTCTTGATTTGCCTGGACTTATCCCATGCAGGTAATGGTAAGAATGTATGAATGTAATGCTGAGAATGAATGTTTAAGTTATGTTTCAAGTAAAGTATTCCTGTGTTATAGCACACTGATGATTTTCAGACAGTCAGCAATATTTCTGCACAAGCCTGAGGAAAAAAAATGTATTTTCCTTAAGCATGCTGGAGAAGCAAATCCCAGATATCAGTACTGACAAATCGGAAATTGGCTGTACTCAGGTAGAGAAGGTGGGGATTGGTGACAGTTCTGAACATAATATAATGGATTTTGCCACACCTCCCAAGAAATAGTCTGAGAGCAGACTCAGATATGTGAACATATCATCCCTATTTCTACTGGTTTGTTAATACTGTCTTTGAAATTTCCTTTTCTCCAAGTCTAACCCAATCTTACCCATCCTTTAAACCTGAGTCCAGAAAACTGAACCCTGAATCAGGAAGACTTGACTTCAAATCCAGCTTCACACACTTAACATTTACTAGCTGTGTGATCTTGGGCAAGTCACTTACCCCTCCAAAAAGCAATAATAATGATTATAATAATGATAGCTAGCATTGACATAGTGCTTTAAAATGTGCACAGTGCTTCATCTCACTGGATCTTCACAACCCCATGAGGTGGCTGCTATTATCATCCCTATTTTACAGATGGGAACACTGAGGCTTCACTTGGAGTCACATGGCTGGTAAGGATCTATGGAAAAACTTGAACTCATATCTCCCTGACTTCATGTCCAAATTCTATCCACTGTGTGATTTACCTGCATTAATATATTCATTTGCTGAGACAGACCAACTCCCCTGAGAAGACAAAGGCTACAACTGATTTAATGAATGAACTTCCAACTACAATTTCCACATTTCCAAAATCTGTTTAATTTTCATTTGACAAAATCTAGACTGAGTGTGGAGGCACTCAGTCATGGCAAAATCATAACCTAACTTCAATTCAACTTACTTTAGCTGTGGAAATGGGGTACATGCCATGAATGGATGAACAAAACGCAGTTGACACCCAGAACGATTTAGCAATCTCCTGGTCTGTGCTAACCAAATGAAGAATTTTCATTTCTCTTCCCCCCAGATTGGAAACACTCAGGAAACCTGGGCTGAGAAGAGCTTCCTACTCCATACATAAATCTTTCAGACACTATGGAAGAAGCCTCACATTTTCAAAGTCTCTGTTGAATATTAAAAAAAAAAAAAAGCCAGCATATTCCAAGTTGGCAGGCCTCTCAGGTTCTCCTGGGGTGGGGAACCAAGACAGCCTGTGTACATCCTCAATTCACTTCAGGCCTTCCTTCCTGGCAGGAACCAAGGGAACTGCTTTGTTGTCCTGTTGTGGCTGTCCTTGTTGTTTCAGCTGACACAATCAGAGGGTTGTGACAGTGAGTTCTGGAGGCCTGGCAAGTGAGAGAAATCACCAAGAATCCAGATACCAAATTACATGTCAAAGTATTCAGGCCCGTGAGTATCAACACTTGGCAGGGAAAGAGGGTGTATATGTTACCACAGCAGCTATAACTCAAGGCTTGACAAATTATGTAGGTTTAAAATGTCTATTTATTCTAGTATTTAATCCCCCCAAAATTCATAGTATGTGAGTGACAGTATCAAAATATCTTTCGTGCCCCCCAAGATACTCTCTATCTTTTAACCTGAAATAGGTGCAGCATGGACTTGGATTGTACTGTTTGTTTTCAATTAAAGATTTCCAAATTGCATAGCATAAAGATTCTGAAAAACAAAATGCACAGAGCAACTAGTTTGGGTGCATAGTTTAGTAGAAAGAGTATTGGACTTACCATCAATTCTAATCTAATCATCTAATACTGACTTTGCTATTTATTAGCAATACAGTTTAAAGATATTCCCTTTCTCCCTTCGGGTCTCAACTTTCATTTCTGTAAAATGAAGGACTTGTATTTGACAAAAAGAGGGCCAAAGGGATTGATGAAGACTTCTTGCCAGGGAGTTAGTTGGTTCTCATGGCAGATGGTAACAGGACTTATGTCCTCATTTGGTAATGTCCCATGCCCTTTAAATCCATCAGTCAGATCCAGCTCAACACCAAGATGGCTTGACCAATTAACTTGATCTTGCAACTAAAAGTCTTTCAATCCATGATGTCTGACACTTTGTAAGTGCTTTATTAAGAAGAATAATTTAGTGTTTTTTATTTTTTCTAGGTGATGGTCTCTTTGCCTTTCTCTTTAATGTCATAAACATTGCCACATATTGCCCAAAAGCATTTGGACTTCCTAAAATTCTGATTAAGAATTCTGTACAGTTTAACACTCATTTACAGGAGCCAAAGTCTTGATTTATACATTATTATCAATGACTGCTTGTTTCCCCCATCATCCCTATGAGCCTGTGAACTGCTAGAAAGCAGAGATATATTTTATGTTTGCTATCTACTTTAAAGGGCTTACTGGGGGTGCTGTGTACATGTGGCCTTGCAGTAAATATTTATTGACAGACTGACTTGTATAAACTACTTCAGAACCCAGGAAAGTATAGTTTTAGATATTTCCAGTTTTACCACAATGATAAGTAGCTAACTCCACTTACTAGCCAAAAACATTTCATGTAGCTTATATGGTTTCTTTCTGAATTGCCAGTCCTATAAGGAAACATGGTGAAATGCAAAGACTCAACCAACTCATTAAGAAAGAAGTATTTATTAGGTACCCTATGTTTCATCCCTATGACACCTGTTCTTTGACCTCATAGAAACCTCTAATTTCTCCATTTCTTGGTAGTTTTTCAGGCTGTCTCTCCTGTTTTGATTTCACTTCCCCCTCTTTCTAACTCAACTTAATAGTTAGACATTTCAACTCTACACTCCCCTGCTCTTAAATCTCTTGTTCCCTTGTCTTTGTGTGGGTCTTTTTGTGTCAGTCTTGGGCCCTTGATGACTCTTACTATCAGCTTTCTCTACTACTACATAAGAGTTTCTGAAAAGAGCTGAGAGAAATCTCACAACGCTGCTGACTGGGTACATTACAATGTTACTCAAACTCAGCTGGGCTTTCACTGCAACATCAGTCCTTTTATTCCTCTTTCACTGATTCCTTATCTAACTCCCCACAGAAGCTATTTAGAACCTCATTTCCCCTCCTTAAACCCCCTGATCTGTTCATCTCCTCTATTCCCCTCAGCTCAGAACCTTGACTTACGTCTTATTTTACTGAAAACAAAATCAAGGCCATTTGATGTGATCTTCTTCAATTTTCGTCACCCCTTAACTCTCTGACATCATCTAAGACTTTCTCCTCTTTTCCTCAAGACTCTGGCAGAAAAGTTATCTTTTTCTTTACCAAAGTCAATCCCTCTATATGTGTACTTGATTCCACCTCTCCCAACTTCTCCTGTAGATTGCCTACTCTGTCACCCCCTATCAACTGGTTCTTTCCCCCTGTCTTCAGATACCCCCAGATCTTCTTTAACATTTTTAAAAGAGCCTTCACTAGACCATATCACTTCCTCAAACTATCATTCTGTATCTATTTTCTCTTTTTTCCTTCAAACTCTGCCCTCAGTGCCTCCACTTCCTCTTTCCTTAATTTGCAGCCATTTGCACCTGGTTTTCAATCTCATCACTCATCAGAAACTACTTTTCCCAAAGTTAACAATTGCCAAATAGGATGATGTTTTCTTAGACTTGTTCCTTCTTTGGACTTTGCTGCATTTGGCACTGTTTGATCACCCTCTCCTCCTGTATACTTTTTTCCTCCATATTTTCGTGATGATATTCTCTTCTGGTTCTCTGACCTATCTTACTGGTTCTTCTCATTCTCCTTTGTTGACTCATATCCACATTACAACCCTTTAATTGGCCATTCCCAAAGGATCTGTCCTGGTACCTCTTTTCCTCTCCCTCTATATTCTATTTATCTTTGTAACCTCCTCAGCTCCCATGGATTTCTCTCTCATT
Organism: Gymnobelideus leadbeateri; assembly: GCA_011680675.1. Classification (NCBI taxonomy): domain Eukaryota; kingdom Metazoa; phylum Chordata; class Mammalia; order Diprotodontia; family Petauridae; genus Gymnobelideus; species Gymnobelideus leadbeateri. The sequence goes on along the minus strand of WOXC01004619.1, from coordinate 175,276 downwards.
TCTGTTTTAATGACCCTCAGATCTACATATCCACCTCTTATTCTACACCCCCCACAAGTTTCAGTCCCATATCAACAGCTACCATTTCATTTGATATATAAACTCAACATGTCTAAAATTGGATTCATTTTTTCCACTAAACACATCCCTCTTTCAAAGTTCCCTATTTCTGTCAAAGTTGCTACCAACCTTCTAGTGTCTTTGGTTGATTATTTCAGCATTATCCTCAATTCCTCACTTTTTCTCACCCCACCTATTGATCAGTTGCCAAATCTTGCCATTGTTACCATTACAACATGTCTTGCATTGAACCCCTTCTCTTTACTCTCATAGATATAAGTTTACTTCAGACTATCTCATTGCCTTGCCTAGATTATTGCAATAGCTTCCTAATTGTTCTCTCTGTTTCAAATATCTCAAGTCTAGTCCATTCTATGCATTCCTTCCAGAGTAATTTTCCTTAAGCACAGATCTGACCATGTGACTCCTCCCATCAACCAATTCCAGGCTTACAAATGCCTCTGGTATAAAATGTAAACTCTTTAGTTTTTAAAGCTCTACACAGCCTGTCTCCAGGCTACCTTTTCCATTTCATTGAACATTACTCTCTCTACCATACTGTGCAATCCAGCCAAACCTTTATTCCTCACTCTTGACACTCTCTCTTTTGGGTGCTTTTGCACTAGACACCTCCTGTGAATGCACTCTCTCCTCACCTCCATCTTATAAAGTCATTTTCTTCAAAATAAGCTTGGACATCATCTTTTGCATGAAGGCTTTCTTGATCCACACCATCTCCCCTTCCCTTAATTGCTAGTGTCCTCCTTTTCAAACTAACTTGTATTTGATTATTGGTGTGTGTGTGTGTGTGTGTGTGTGTGTGTGTGTGTGTGTATCACAGCTGGGATACATATATATGCATATACATGCAGACATATATATGCATATGTATACATACATGCTTCACACTTATGATATATATGTATTTATATGTGTATATGTAGTTTATGTGTATGTATGTAGTATACACACACACATATACATGTGTCCCAACTCTGATACTTGTTAGCTGGATAATCTTAGGTAAGTGATATAATTTCTTTGAGCCTCAGTTCTCTAATTTGTAAAGTGTAGATCAATCAATCTAGCAACATTTATTAAGCATGTGCCAAGCACTGTGTCTGGTGCCAAAGAAAGTGAAATCATCTCTGCCTTCAGAGAACTTCTGTTCTACTGGAGGGAAATAGCATAGTTATATATAAGTGTTGATAAAATTTAAAAATAAATAAAGGGCAATTTTAGCAGGGAGACACCAGTCCCTTGGGGACTCACTGATAGCCTCATGTGTCCCTGGAGTTAAGTTTTGGAGGAACCTAGGAATACTAAAGGTAGAGGCACTGGAGTTTATTGACCAGGAGAGTCAAATCAAACAATTTAAGTACCTTCTATGTGCTGGGCACTGTGCTAATGATTAGATTATTGGATACGGTTTGAACTAGATGTCTGTAACTGATTCCCAGATTCTGTGTTTCTGTTTTTCTTCTAATTGAAGAGAAACTGCCTTACAGGCATGGAGGATGGTGTGTGCTAAAGCAGAGATAAGATAGAATGTCCTACATGAAGAATGGTAAGAAGACCAGTTTGGCTGAATTGTAGAGTGCACAAAGGGGGAATAATGTGTAATAAATCTAGAAGGGTAGGTTGAAGCCAGGTTAAAAGGGCTTTAAATGCCAAAGGAGTTTGTATTTGATCCTAGAGGCAATAGGAAGCTAATAAAATTTATTGAGCAAGTGATTAAAATAGTTAGACCTGTGTGAATAATGCTTGTGCTAAGTGATTACTGGGGCTGTTTTGGGGAAAGCATTCTAAAAACCTTAGAGCACAACAGAAATGTGAGTTACTATTATTGTGTACTCTTTACCAGAAGGATTTCCTACTTTTACACCCATTATATAAGGAAAACCTTATGTAGAGAGACAATACATTCTGAGCTAGGGAGAATGCAAAACTAAGGCATCAGAGATAACAGAAGAAGTATGTAATAAAGGCAGGTTGACTGTGCACCAGTCTTGCCTGCTTTACCTTTTTTATTCTTGCTCTTAAATTCATTTGTATTCCAATCAGGGAAGGTATTACAAAACATACAGCTTAGATCCTACATAGTTCATTTCACTCTGCATCAGTTCATTAAAGTCTTCCTAGGTGTCTTTGAAATGATCTTTTTCATAATTTCTTGTAGCCCATTAGTATTCCATTACATTTACACAACATAATTTGTTGGTGGTCACTCCCTTAGTTCCCAAGTTTTTGCTATTTTGAGAAGAGCTACTATAAATATGGTTTTTTGCATGTATGCCCTTTCTCCCTTTCTTTGATCTCTTTTGGGTGTTGGTCTAATAGTGGTATCACTGGGTAAAAGGGTATTAGTAACTTTTTGGGTATAGTTCCAAATACCTTAACAGAGTGCCTGTATCAATTCACAGCTTCAACAATGATTGATGTGCTTGTTATTTGGAGGACCCTCCAATATTTGTCATTTTCCTTTTTTGTCAACTTTGCCAATCTGACGGGTACAAAGCAAAACTTCAGAGGTACCTTAATCTGTGTTTCTCTAATTATTAGTGCTTTGAAGTTTTTGTTTTGTTTTAGAAAAAAATATGACTATTTCCTTTTTTTAAATTCAAATTTATTTATTTACTCTTAATTTACAACATTCAGTTCCACAATCCCTTGAGTTTCGAATTTTCCCTCTCCTTCTCCTCCCCACTTTCAGCATGCAATCAAATATAGATCTCCGAATACCTTCACATTAAACATCAGTGAAGTTGTAAAGAAGGATTATAACCAATGGAGTGAACGAGAAAGAAGGAACAAAACAAAACAAACAAACAAACAAAAAAGAGCGCAAGTAGTTTGGATGTGGATATCTCTTTTCATCATGAGTCTTTTGGAGTTGTCTTATAACCTTGTAGGATTTCCTTTTAGAACTACTTGTTCATATTCATTCGTGCCATTGGAAGATGGCACTTATTTTTATAAGTCTGAAGCAAATTCTTAGAAATGAGGCTTTTATCAGAAAGACTTGCTACAAAGTTTTTTTCTTTTTGTTTGTTTTTTCTCCTCTTAGCTGATCCAATTTCAGTTATAATCCTTTTTAATTTTATGTAATTGACATAGTTTATTTTGTGTGGTCCTCACTATCACTTTCTTGGTCCTAAACTTTTCCCCATTCAACAAATCTGAAAAGTTATTTCTATTCTACTCTTCTACTTTTTTTTAAATGATGTCATCCTTTATGCTTAAGTCATGTACCCATTTGGAGCTTATATTGGTATATGGTGTGAGGTTTTGTTCTATACCTCTTTTCTGCCAGACTGTTTTCTAGCTTTTCCAATAGCTTCTCCCCTTTAAGTAATGAGTTCTTAGCCTATTATCTGGGATCTGGTCTTTGGGCTTACCAAGAATTCTTTAACTGATATCTTCCACTCCTACTTTCTGTTTTGTGAGGAAATACTGCTTTTAATCTTAAAACACCTTTCTCTCTAAGATTTTAGATATGACTTTACATTTTAAGCCATTTCTCTCTGTTTAGTAAATAAAGTGTTTGCTGACTAAAATGTTTATTTGCTTTTTTTTTTGTCTTTGTTGTGGCATTTGATATACATCAGATGAGCATATAAATTAAATTATTGTCATTGTTTGTGTTGATTTTCAATCGCATTGATGTTTTTGTCATTTTTCCTATTCATATCTAATTTTTCATTAAATAAGTCAGGTTGGGGTTGCTTTAGTTCTATGGCATATTCCTTTCTCATTTTTCTTCTATTTTTGTATTAATTTTGACCTTCACTCTTAACAACTCAGTGGTCTTTTGTACACAGTGTGAATATAGGAATGACTACCAAACTAATAAGGTGTGTGTGTGTATGTTGATATATAATTGGTTTGATTTGCTTTTGATGTTTACCACATCTAGCTCCTTTCAATTCATTTCTCAAAAGAAAAAAAAATTACATACCACTGCGAAGCTTCTGTTTTCAACAAATCTTTAATCTATTTCAACTATTTTTTTTTCTATTTTCACATTGCCACCTTTATGTTGAAGTCACTAAGCATCATAATATGCTTTCATTTAATTTGGAGGGATTTAACTGAGTTTTTCATGAATTATTCTACCTTTTCATTGTTTACAACAGATATTGGTACATTAACTAGAATTGTTTTCATGGTAGTCTTTTTGCAAATATTCAGTGTTCTGGGTTAGGTGTGTCTCAGGCCAGTGCCTTAGTAGGTTAGGTTAAATATTGGAACAAAATGAGATGCCTGTAAGTCATTCAGCAATTAACAAAAGGAGATTTATTTAGGCAGAGAAGGAGGATAAGCAACAAGGACAGGCATTAAGGATACCTTGAGCTGATTCAGATGAATAGAATTCATTACCTGAGTTACCTTTTGTGATCTACCAGCTAAGAATCAGAGAGGGCTATCCTGGAATATTTTATTACTATTTTATACTCAAGCAACAAGGAAATTATGTCAATAGCTCAAGCTGTTAGTTCCTTAACATAACCAAGTCTTGAGGATGGTCTCAATACCTTTTAAGGAAAAACCTGACTTGCATGGAGGCAGGGGTTAGGATATTGCTCCTACAATACTTATGAGCATTGTAATATGAGATAGTGAAATATCTCATGAAATCTATTTTTTGTTGTCTTTGGACACATGATACACAAATTCCACCAACTTTTTTATTTGCTTTCCCATGGAGAACATATGCATGACATCCTTTCATTTAGTTGCAACTTCCTTCTGTCTTCTAGTTTTATTATAGCAAAATGTCAAGATTGGCATGATTGAGGTCCTCCAGTAGTGTGTTCTTTTGTTGGTCATTTAAAAAGGATCTCATATGTAAAGTATCAATAACTATGTCAAAATTTTTAAACATTCTAAAAACTAAGTGATTTTTGGCGCTATCTAGCAACTTTTCTACCATTTAACCTTTACTGCAGAAATTGAAGGAATCTGCATGAGAATGAGGGCCAACTATGCTTTGTTTGTTGGCTGGTAGCCATTGCCAAAGAATTTTTCACCATGACCCCACCCTATCGGTGAAGAGCTTTTATGTACTTAAGTAGACTAGTCCTTAGAAAGGCCGCTCAATCTATTGCTGAGACCATAGTTAAATCTTTTCCAGCCATTGTATACCCTACCTAAACATCTGCCTTTGAGAGAAAACTGTTTCACATGATGGTATGGCAACAAAAAAGGACTTTGTGGCATTGGTGGTTGGTGAAAGTAAACAAATCCATGGGGATTCATGGACTATAGTTTGGGGAGTACCTTGGGAAGCTTTTATGGAAGCTTGAGTGTGAGAGGGGTCCTGGGTCAAAGGTTACACTTAGAAAGGTGTTTCATGGAAAGGAGAGAATTTAGAACTTGAAGTTTTAAAAACAAATGTTAAAAATTGTTTTTACATGTAACTGGGGAAAAATAAAATACTAAATAAAAAAGAAAGGTGGTTCACTTTTGCTAGGATTGGGCTAAAACTCTGGGTCCACACCCTTGTTTTCTGGGCTCTATACCTGATGCCTCGATGCTGAGCCCTGAAGCCAGAACATTCTGTAATCCTTAAGAGTAAATAGAGCATGTATGCTAGCTGTGTAGGTATCACTGGCTGAATGTGCAAACGCACCTTTGGAAAGGAGTGGGCCAAAGGTACTTGGGAAGAAGAGCAGGGTACTAATTCTGGAATCATCTGGGACCCTTCACCAAGCAAGCAATGATTCTGGTTTGATGGACTGATTCTTATTGCATTTCACATGTTCTTGTTATTCCTGTTTAATATAAGAACACAGTGAAGCAGATTTCTTTTATTATAATGACTACCTTGGGGATTCCTAATTACACAAAGAATTTGTCTTGGTGTAATCTGCTGCCAGCAGCGTTTATTTATTTATTTTAAAGGCACAACATCAGGCCCTCTCCAATTACCCATTCAAAAGCCAATCATTTTAAATGTGTAGCTTTTCCCCCTTCAAAATCAATCCCTCTGACCTTTACATGGTACTTCAAGAATACAGTGGCACAAAGCACAGAAAGGCAGGGAGAACATGGTTTTGTAGACACAGCTAGGATCCCTGGGATTAAAGTAAAGGGACCAGAGGCCTTCTGAGCAAGAAGATTTGCTGAACATTAGATAAGGCAGATTGGAATTGAAGATTCAGGCTGAAGGGTGGAGAGGGGCCCTGTGGTTTAGTAACCAAAATCTTTGATGTACTGTACTACATACAGCATTAATACAGGAACAAGTAGCTTGCTGACCTATCATTGGTGAGAGGTCCTCCTACCTCCACCCCCCAAAGCTGTACTGAATGCAGTGGTTAAGGGTTGTTGGACAGGAATCAAGACATTTTGTTTCTAATCCTTATTTCACAACTGGCTAGATCTGTGATTTTAGACCTACAAGGGACCTTAGCACTCATCTAGCTCAGCCTCCTGAGAAGGAAACTGAGGCCCTAAAAGTTGAAGTCATTTAAGATCTTACATGATATCATCAACGCATCAACAGTAATTAATTAACCACCTACTGAGCACTATGCTAAGTGGTAAGGAGACAGTGACAAAAATGAAAAGTCTCTCGGAAGAGATAACATATACATAAGTAAATATATAAAAATAGAGGGCAGATTTTTTGAGGGGGAGGAGACATTACTCTGGGGTAGGAAAGTGGTTGAACCCCTCCACTGAGGAAATAATAAATTTCTGGTTAATACTGTCTCTATATCTAATAGCTTTGTTCTTCTGCAGTCATAGGGAGGCAGAGGCATGGACCCTTAGGTGTTCAAGTTGAGAACCAGAGAGCAACTTTGCCTGGAAGAAGCATGTGTTGAGGATAATGGAAACACAAGTCTAGGAGAGGTCTTTTGGCTCTGATCGTGAGGTCTGGGATTTCCTGACAAAGGTGGAAAAAGCAAGGGCAGAACTGATCAAAAATATGGAGCTACTGGAATATGCTTCAGCGGACTCCTCTCTCCACCCCCAAAGAGATGGAGGGTGAGATGAGAGTGTAAATGATTTCTAAAGGTCTGAGAACATGGAGACCTTGTGATCAGGGTGTGAGAGAGACCTAAAAGGCAGTGAGGTCCAGATAGCAAAACACTATCCTTCCGTGCTGGGAGTTTGGGGGCAAGAGAGGCTCTAGGGTCTTTCTAAGCCACAACTAAATATAAGCTGTCTATGGGAGACCCAAGTTGGGCGGCTATAGAAAGAAGTCCTGGACTGAGACCCAGAATCCTATACCCCACTGTAAGCTAGAGAAGCAGATCCATGGGTATGAGAGTTGTAGCCCCAACCAAGCAAATCTGTAGTAAAGAGATGAGTTAAAATAAATGTGGAGACCAGGAAAAAATTCATCAGGCAGAAGAAAACTAAAGAAAACAGATGGACCAGGATGAACTATGATAATCTTTGTAAGTTGTGATACTCAACATTTCTATCTTCTAGCATGACTCCTCTCTTTCTTGGCCCCACCCCCACTTTATTGCATGTTCCGCTGTACTGCTTCATAGTATATCAGAAGTTTGGTGGGCTGCTATTTTGGGGTGAGGAGAGGAAGTACAGAAGGAAGGATGGATGCAAAGACATAGGGAAGGAAGGAAAGAAGGTGAAAAGAAGGGGGAAAGGAAGGCTATAGCCTTCTCTGAAGTCTAAGACCTATCTGCTTGGGAAATGGAATGGTAAGGAATTGGTATCCAATGATATATGTTTTGGCTCTTGCCACAAGGAGAAAGAAAGTGTCAATTGTTCACCTAGCACCAAATAAGATAGACTTTTTGGACTTAATGCTACAGACTTCTAGAATTGAGGTCCCAGTATGCAATTTCTCATTATTTCATCTTCCTCAGGATTGAAAATGTTACTGGGCCCCAGTCTATGTCCATACCCTCTAGCATTGAAACAAGGTGCTTGTAAAATACTAAAGATGGTGCCCATTGAGCATAGTCTACCAGGCATCTGGTAAGTGCTTGACAAATGCCTTATCTATCTACCTCCCCCATACCTATCTCTCTGTCTCTCTCTCTGTCTCTTTCTCTCAGCAGTTTAATATCCACAGAAGCAAGGAGCCAAGCTCAGTTCTTATGCTCCATTCTGTACTCCCAGATCCTCCTCTCTCCTTTCCTGAAGTTTCTGCTCCTCCTAGGAATCACCTCACTGACTTTTTTCTGCCCTTCCTGCAGGGCTAGGAATCTCAGGAGGTAAAATGGGCAGTTGACCTTGTCTGAATGTAGGTGAACTGGTAGCTCCACTATTTAGAGACAATCCAAGGGAGAAAAATTAGCCATCTAGGTTGATTCTTCTTTTAAGATTTTAAAATTTTCTCTTTTAAGCAGGGATTTTTGACCTTTTATGTGTTATGGACTCTTTTGGCAGCCTCATGAAGCCTATGGAGCCCTTCTCAGAAGGATATGTTTAAATGCATAAAATCAAACACATAGGATTACACCAGAAACCACATATATTGAAATAGAGTAATCAACATATTAAAAAATAGAGCTAACAAACATCTTTAGAACCCCTGCTCTCAAGCCTTAGCTATGGCTGAGATAGAAGAAGGAAAAGTAGGCTTAAGATTTAAGGCCTAGGTAAAGCCCACATATCTTTCAGTTAATTAGTGTTGTGCAGAGCCCAGTGTGGCATGCTGAAGTCAGCTATTGTATGTGGTTGTCTCTAAGCCTCACTAGTTCACCTTGGCTCCCTAGAGTGGAAAATTGGGCCTTGCTTGCCAGGATTAGTTTCACTAGGAAACAGAATCTCCCAAAGGGAGTTTCTTACATTGTGGTGAAATTGCCAGACCATCGGGAGGCTCACCCTAGTTGGGTCTGGAAGCTGGCCCTGGCTTCACCCACCTTGCCTCAGGTTTCCTTTTGTTAATTCAAGGCCGCAAAGACCTGCAACAGACTAGAGCTGACTTGGACCAAAAAAAAAAAAATCTATTCAAGCTAAAAATGCAGGGGCATTAGCTCCTCAGTGCTGTCACTGAAGAGAGATGAAATACGTCTGCTCTCTTAAGACCTGGTTGATGCTTGCAGTGTGATTATTTTTTTGGCTGGGAAAGCTGCTTAGCCGACAGAAAAGAGAACGTACCTGAACATTTATGAGTCGGCTTTTCAAAGACAGCGACCCTTCTTCCTCTTCACCACCCTCTCCCCCCCATCCCCCACTACCCCTCCTCTTCCCTTCTCTGGAAGGAAACACTTAGCAAAACTAAATAAATTATCAGCCCAGCCATGAAGAACTGCTCTCTCAGGGTAATGCAGGGGAATCTTGCAGTCATAAAGACGAGTCCATAGTGCCCAAGACATACAGGGGAGTGGAGGGAGTGCTGCTTGTGCTTCTAGGGGGAAATGAACTAAGAGATGAAATTATGCCACATTACCCTCCTCACCTTCACAACTTCGGGGGTGGAAATGTCCACACCCGAGGCTGTTTCTCTGACTCTCCAAGAATGTTGACAGGTGGCTATGGTTTGACTTCATTAATCTCAATTTTCAAAGAATCTGCAGTTTTGTTTGGCTGTTGACCCAGATCCCAATCCCTGCCTAAATAGGCAGACAATAATCTCCATAGCAAATGTTGATGATGGCGATGATGATATCACCATCCTGTTGTCAACTTGGTGATGAGTCTTCTCGGGCAACAGACATAGTCCTTTCCTGGGTCTCAGTTTCTTCACTGATAAAATTAGGAGATTGGACTGGAAGACCTTCTCAGGTGCCTTCTGGCTCTAGATTGTTGATCCTATGAATTTAGGGACCTCAGAATGTTCCTATGTTCATAGGATTTGGAAGGGTCCTCATGGGACATCTAATCAAACCACTTCATTTTCAGAGAATGAAACAGGCCCAGAGAAATCAAGTGAATTGGTCATATAGTTGATGGTGGAGCTGGAGTTAGAACCCTGATTCCTCATTCATTCCCTTTTTTCCCCTACTAGGAATGTGGTATCTGTCAGAAAGAATAATACACTTGGAATCAGGAGAGACCTGGATTAGGATCCTGCTTCCAATGCTAAATAGTTTACATGATCATTGACAAGTCATTTAAGCATTAATTAAGCCCTTACTTTGTGCCAAGCAATGTGGATAAAACTATGAGCAAAAAGGAAGACTGTTCCTGTCCTCAAGGTACTTACATTCTCCTGGTTAAAGACAGTACATAAAAGGGAAACTGAAAAAGCAAACATGTGGTGAGATGGCAAAGAGGGTACTCGAGGTGAGGGGAATAGTGGCTAATCTAGAGAATGAAAGATGGCTGACTGGGTCCTTTTCCAAAATGGAGAACTCACTAATGGGAGAAGGGCTCCAAAGGATCAGAGTCAGGAAGCATCTGAGGCATGGTGGCTAAGGCTGGAAATCAAAAGAGGCCATTTTGCATTATGGATAGAAAACTGGCTTAGGATATTTAGATTCATTGTCTTACCATATACTTGTATGATCCTAAGATGGTCATTGAGCTTCTTAGTTTTCTCTTGGCCAACTCCGTAAGACTGTAAATTGCCTTGTATATGATGATCTCCATTGATAGGTGAACTTCCTCACTAGGTACTTCTTACTTTATAGAAATCATAGGTTAAAACTTTTTTTTTTTAATCTTCCTATGAAGTAGGTATTATGGGTATCATTAGCCTTATTTTCCAGATCAAGAAACTGAAGGTCAGAGAGTTTAAGGGTTTTCCTTATGGTCACATAGTAAACACTAGAAGCAGATTTTGAATTTAGATATTTCCTTATCAGTGAATTTTTCACTACTGTATTCATCTCATTATTTTCCTATTCATTTTCTTTGTTTCATTCTTCTCTTTTTATTTTAAGCACTCGCTCCTAGTCATTGACGTGGCCTCTATATTCCTGAGATGATTGCAGCCATCAGAATTGACCTTTAATTTCTTTTCTCTATCCCTCAAAGTTCTCATCTTCCTATTCATTCTTCTTTCTTTCATGTCTCAGAGAAAGAGATGGCCTTCTTGCTTGCCGAGTTATGCTTTACCTGTGGCCTTAATCTTTCTTCCAATTGGAACTTCACCTTCAATTATCCCCACCATGTATATTTTCATTCTCTCCCCCTCTAACTACAAATACGCTCATTTCTACCCTACCAGAAAAATCCTAGCTTGCCCCAGGCTACACTTTGTCCCATCCATCTCTTCTTTTTAAATGACCAAACCTATAGAAAGGATAATCAACAAAGACTTCACTTTCCTCAACCTTGTACAATCTGACTTTTTTTTTTCTTTTTGGAGGGCAATTGGGGTTAAGTAACTTGCCCAAGGTCACACGGGTAGGCTTTTGTTTGTGTGTGTTAAGTGTCTGAGGCTGGATCCGAACTCAGGTCCTTCTGATTCCAGGGCCGACGCTCTACTCACTGCGCCACCTAGCTGCCCCACAATCTGACTTTTTACTTGCGCAACTCTACTTGTTATCCTCTCCAAGATAACCAAAGGCCTCCTAATTGCTACATTTGGTGCCCATTTCTCAGTTTTCCTCTGTCCTCAAACTCTCTCTCTCCTTAGTAATCTTATCAATATATTCATGACTTCAAGTAAAACCTACATTTAGATGACTACCAAATTTGTATCTACAGTCTAGAATTTAGCAAAGTGACTGGCACATAGTAAGTACTTAAATGTTTATTGACTATTTATTGACTGATACCAACTTCTCATTCAGTAAACTTTTACTGTTATAATTTTTTTCATCTTGATGTTCATTGAAATTCATATAGAAACAATCCTGGGATAATTCACTATTCTAACATTAAATGTTTAGTGAACAATTATAGAGGTGGATAAAATGATTAACTATTGGGTATTAGAATGCAGGCTTATCTCCAATAAGCTCACTGAAACTACCTTTAGGACAACTCTAGGCACAAACAGGATGATGGGAATTGGATGGATACTTTCCTGTTTCCACATGGTTTTTATTTCTTCCATTAGATCTCTATATTTTGAGAGCTTTTTGTTACTCATAATTTGGAAGTTAGTGTTTAGTATGTCAGTATCCATTAAAGCATTGTTCTGAAAGTTTATGACTCATTATCATGTCCAGGTAATTATGGGCAATACTTTCACCATTTCACTATACTGCTCTAGGTTTAATATGTTTCATTTACTGAATTTTCAAGGTTATTTTGAGGTTTGCATTTTTCATCATGGGGATTTGTTACATATCAATTTATGAAGAATAGCTAGTTTCTGTAAATATAACTCTGGTTACTTACTCATATCTTTATAGATATTCTATAGAGTACCTTCTAATTCTTAACAACCTGCAGTGATGTTTTATACTTTCTTCAGTTTATTTTAAGAGTTTGCACTTTTCAATTATTCTAGGATCCTTAAGAATAAGCTTTATGTAGCTATTATTATTGACTGAGTGTTTGTGGATGTTACAATTGGAGACACTTTTGGTTCTCTTCTTGGATTTTAAGATATTTCTCTTGCTATTGTTGTTACCATTATCTCATTCTCATATTTTCATGGAATTCAGAAAGAATTGAACTAGGGGCAAGTCAATATCCTGTTATATGTTTAGTGTTTTATGGACTTTTATGCAGGTGAATAAAATGGTCAATTTTTATTTTTTATAATTGAATAAGAGTATTCTGGTTTTATAAGATTGTTTTCCACAGATTCAGAGAAAGGATCTTCAGTTGGGAAAGGGAGTAAGTATCTTTATAATGCCTACTATGTACCAGGCACTGTGCTAAGCACTTTTACAAATGTGTTTTGTTTGATTCTCATAACAAGTTTCATCTTGTGGTATTTTATTTCATAATGGAGGAAACTGAGGCAAACAAAGGTTGTGAGTGAATGAGAGTCACATCGCTAGTGTCTGAGGTCATATTGAAGCTTAGGTCTTTCTGGTTCTAGGCTTAGTGCTCTATCCATTGCACTATCTACCTATCTCAAGGTAACTCCCGTAGTGGACAGGAAGACAGGGATGAACATGTAGTTCATCCTATTCCCCCACTGTTAATTTCTTCCACTAACTTTCTATATTCTAGATTTCTTTTTCATTCTATGCTGTTTGGAAATTATGTGTATCTGATATGACAATATCTACTAAAATATTGTTTTTAAATTTTTATGAATCATTGTTATACCTGGACAATGGTGAACAATAAGTATGTCTGTAATAATGCTCTATTTCCTGTATAGATTATTGATGCAATTCTCAAGAATATTTGTGTTTGTAGTACAGGAATTTGGTATCGCTTAGTTTATAAATGAGAGGAAACTTCTGGTGTATAAATCTAGTCATCCAGTTGTGTCTGGGTATTTGGCAGATGCTAAATTTTCACACCATGCAATTTTAGGTTGAACAGCTTCTATCACTCAGTTAATTGTTCTTCATTAATTAATATATTAGTCCAGGCTTTTAAAATATAACCTTTCTGTCAATGATGTCATCCTGAATCACTATCTTAAACCTCATTAGTTTCTTTAAACAAATCTGCATGACTCAGTCTCTTGTTACTGCTTTATTGACATTAATAGTTGACTTCTAGGTATACAGTGTATAGAACATTTGGGCTGGTGTCAAGAAAATTTAACACTTATTAGCTGTGTGACTCTGGTCAAGTCACTTAACCTCTTAACCTCTATCCAACTCAGTTTCCTCAACTATAAAGCTGAAGTAATAGGAATGCCTCCCTCACAGGGTTGTCACATCAAATGTGATAAATGGTTTCAAATGATATAAAATTTGTAAAGCACAGTGCCTGGCACATAGTAGGCTCTACATAAATGCTTGTTCCCATTTCCTTCCAATGATGTGGATACTGTTCATAGAGCACCTTTTAATTCCACTCTTACCTCTTAACCACTTCATTGGCTCCCTCTGGATACAGACCAACTTTGATTATATTTGACAAGTTTAGCAGTAAAAAAACAAAGAACAAAAAAGAAACAAAAATCTTGTAAGACTTTGCTATTGCTTTGTGAAATTAGGTCTATTTGTTCTATACAAACATTCCTCTAAAGTTTTAACATGTTTGTTATGTGCTTTGAGATGACCTATTAATTTCCTCTTTTTTAAATGGTGTTATGCTCATTTTTTCTAGACCTGACTTGGGGTGAGGTGTCTTGTGTTTTGTTGTTAGCATTGCTTAGATTTTTGTCTAGATACCTTCTGGAGTGCTTTTTTTCTGTTTTACTGTGCCAAAAATATTCCTTGAAACTGGTATCATGTAGGTGTTAAATATTCCACCTATGTTCTTCCCATTAAGGGACTCTTAATATTCATAACCTCAACTTTCTCCTTGATGTATCTTGCCTGGGAAGACCAAGAAACTTTCAGGTATAGCCTTCATCCTTTGATTCAATTTGACCCCCAGATCTTAAATATTTCATTTTTAATTTTTCCTTAGCACACATTAAGAATTGTTAACTTATTAAGTCCAAATTATATCTTGATATGATTGGAAATATTATCCAATAGATGTCATGGCTATTTATTTACTTTTCAGGGGAGCCATCTAACTGGATGCCATTCATGTATATCTATGATTCTTTCTTTGACTTGAAAGTCATGCTCATTTCTATTCAGGAGTGTTGATAATGGATCTCAAGCTAGGCTAGATTTTTTTCTAGGCAAAAAAAAATAGGAGCCTTATACTACCTCCTCAACAAATGTTGCATTGAAATTATTGTGTCAGTGGCATGTTTTAAATAGAGAATAATTTTCCCTAAATACACCAAATTCTCCATAATTCTAATTATGCTTTCTTTTTATATATTTGCAGTACAAGAGTATGAGTCATGAGTGCAGAACTGAGTCAAAAGCTTTGTGATGATCAAAGAAATCGGTATAGATGTTTGGACACTTTGGGGTTGCTTGTTCAATAAGCCAAACTGACAATCAGTTTCTCCTTGCCCACCTTAGGTGTTTTGGCACACTATTTTTGCTCCTCAAATAGTATAATGTTTTCTAGTATTTGTTTAAAATATTTTTTGTGCAATACAAGCTGTGAATGCTTTGCTTAAAATACATAATTGGATAATTGACCTATATTTAGAGAGATCAATGATATTCTCATCTTTGGTACTTTGGTACAAAGTAGAAGTACTTTGCTAGCACATATATGCCCCTTAGAAACATCTGAGTTAACTTTATGAATATTTTCCAGGCCTTCTCTTCCCAAAATCTATATATTTTCATTTTGTAGGGAAACAAGAGTTTCAGTCACTTTCCTCGACATAACCTTTCTGTTATTCATTATATGAATAGTATATAAACATTTTACTTCACATTTGATACAACTTATGCTTTTTTGTGTTGGACTTTTTAACCAGAATTGACCAGAATATTTTTCTTTGGAGATTCCCTTTTCTCTAATTCCTTTTCTTCTGAAACATCTATAGCATAAATTTTTATTAATATCTACTTAATTATTTTTTGAGGGGGAGGTACTGCTTTGATTCCTTTTCTATCTTAGTCTCTTGGATTTTACTTTCAATTGCTGACTATGGTTATCAAGAATTTTTGATATATATTTTTTTCTCTTCCAGATCTCATTCTTCATGTTTCTTTTCCATTGCTTTTAATTAAGCGACATAGGGTTTACCTTTTTATGGCACATAATGGCTAGCTTTTGGTGTAATGTTCCAATAGCTTTCCATAGATCTTAATAGTTTTCTTTAGCCATGGCTGCTGTGTTGCTACTTGATACCTCTCTTTAGTATCCTATATCACTTCATCTTTCTTCCTTTGGTTCTTACTGAAGCAGCTATCATAGTCGTGTGTGTGTGTGTGTGTGTGTGTGTGTGTGTGTGTGTGTGTGTGTGCAGGTCTTGAAATATTTTGTAATGCCTGTTGAATGTTGTAGGAGAATAAATTTGTTTATGATGATTATAGAAGAAACCAAATTTTTGGAATTGCCATTTTCATATAATTGATCTATTAATTGGATGCAAATGTGCCAAAAATTCAAAAAATATTTTTGAAATTCAATTCTAAGTATGCTCATCTCCTTTTCAAAATCATTCATGATTATTTTCCCCTATCTATTTTGTTGTTAGGTAGCACTTCTAGAGTTTGGATTAAGTAGAAGTTTCCAATACCTTAATTTTTTTTTAAACTTTTCCTTTTATATATTTAAACAACACTTCAATTTTCTCTTTTATTCATTTAATCTGTATTTAGGAATAAAGTTATTTAAGTATATTATTAAGAAACAAATATTAATTCCTCATCTATTATTGTTAAAATTAACTTTCATTGTTGCCATGATGGCGCACTGATGTCTATTTCATGCATTATCAAGGTTTGGCTACCTTAGTGTTCAGTGCCATCTGCACCAAACTATGTCCAGAAGGTAGGATATTGGCATTTTTAATGTGTTTCACTGTACGTTGCCCTTTTTTTGTGTAATGGAACACAAAAGAGATCCGATTGCTCCACTGTCTTCTGTGGCAAGCTGCCGCTGCTGTTGATGTTAGTTCTGCAAAGGGCCAATCTATAACCCTATACTGTCCCATTTAATTATTTTAGATTCATAGCATCATTTATATCACATTGACTGGGATGAGAACCTATTCAAAGGTATGAACAGAGCCCTGTTGGTCAATATTTTAATGTTTCTACTGAACCTTCACAGTTACTATAATGGTCTTAGGGCACATTAATTCTCATATCGCTGACTTACATTCCCTTACCTTGTTGTTGCCCCTACCTCACATCATAGAAAACAGGTTGGGCTTTGAAATGGCTATTAATTATCAATAGTATCCATTACTATTCATGTATTCTTCTTCATGAGAGAAAGGGAGAAGAACTGGACTAGAAATTTCATTTGTAAATGTAAATCCTTGAGTGAGAAGAATACTTTTACCAATGTGAGTCAGTACCTCCTTAGCAACTTAGAATTTTAGGAAAAATGCCTAGAGCATTGATGTGTCAAGTGATTTGTCTCTGTTCAGTTACACAGCCAGTATGTGTCAGAGTCTGGACTTGAATACAGATCTTGCTAATTCTAAACCTACTTTTTTATCCATTACTCCATGGTATTTCTCTTTATCACAATGAAATCTTCCTACAAAGAAAGCAAAGGAATCTGAGGCTATAGACTCTGTGTAGTTAAATTATAAATAATAAATACTGCTAATAAAAAATAGCTAGCATTAAATTAGTACTTTAAGGTTTATAAAGTACTTTACAAATACTATTTTGTTTTATCCTCACAGCAACCCTGGAAGATAGGTGATGTTATTATCCTCATTTTACAGATGAGGAGACCGAGGCAGACAAGTTAAATGACTTGCCAAAGGTCATACAGCTAGTAAATGTCTAAGGTAAAATTTGAGGTCTTTCTAATAGTAGAGTCAGTGCTCAGTGTTCTATCCACAGAGCCACCTAGCATTATTGAGCAGTATAGGCTTATTTACTTATATCTTTATCCCATTAGAATATGAGTTCCTTGAGGGTGGGGACCATTTTTTTAAACCCTTTTTTGTTTCCCCAGCAGTTCTTGTTCCTGGCACATAGTTGTTGTTCAGTTGTTTCTCTATGTCTGACTCTTCATGACCCCATTTGAGGTTTTCTTGGCAAAGATACTGGAGTGGTTGGGGTTTCCTTCTCTAACTCATTTTATAGATGGGGAAACTGAGGCAAACAGGGTTAAGTGACTTACCCAGGATCACACAGCCAGTAAGTATCTGATGCCAGATTTGAACTCAGGTCTCCCTGACTCTAGACTTAGCACTCTACCCACTGTGCTACCTGCATTTAAATGCTTGCTGATTGACATAGTGCTGTTGCTGTTACTACTTCTACTACTACTACTACTACTACTACTACTACTACTACTACTATTACTACTACCATCACTAGTACCACTACCACCACCACCATTAATAACAACATGTTTATGTCCTTTTATAGTTTAGAAAATATTTCCCTAAAGACAGTTCCTTGAAGTAATGAATGGGAGCATTATCATTTTCATCTTATAGATGGGGAGACTATGCAGGATGAAATAACTTGTCCACAGCCATGGGAGGCACATGGAAGAAACAACCCACATCTTCCGACTCCGAAGCCAGTTCTTTCTCAGCTTTTATTATCATTTTATATATGAAGACCCTGGATACAGCAAGATGAAGTGATCTGCCTGCAGTAGAAAAGCTAGTCAAGAGGTAGAGGTGAGTCTAGTCCTTAAGTCAAATCTAGTCAAATCCATAAGTATTTAAATACTGGTTTTCTGTGTTTAAAACCAGTGTTTACTCAATTAGCCTGAAACAGGTCTAAAAGACTAAATCATTCCTTTTATTTGCCCTCATTTCATTCCTAGGGCCTCCTTTATCCATGAATTTAAGGTCACCCTCCTTTCCTGATCGCCCATGTTAGGTGTTTGTTGAAATCTCTTTCTATTAACATCCTTCGTCCATGAAGAAATGTAGATCTTTTCTCTCCCTGTTCTGCGACCACTGCCTTTGATCTCAGGTAGAAACTGCTCTTCTGTTCACTTTTATCACTTCTCCCCATCATTTATTATCTATTAAATTAGCAGGTACACCATGGGCTCTGTTCTTTGGTATACTGTGACTAGACTTCCTCTGATATAAGCCTCTTACCTTGTTCAGTGTTTCTTAATTTCTCTCTTTGTCCTTCTACCAGTTTTCTTTTCTTTACAATTCCACTCGTCCAATTCTTCTGTTCTTACACTAAACATGGGGATACCATCCCCCTTTCCCTCACTAAGAATCTGATTGGCATATAACTCAACTTCATCAGGTATAGGACTAGCAAATTAAAAAACAACAACTACTTACAATTAGCTCTATAGTCATGGATTTAAATGCTTTCTATGAGCCAGAGCTTGTGTTAAGGCCTAGAGATATAAGTAAAAACAAATAAGACAGTCTTTGCTTTCAAGGAGCTTATGTTCTGGCAGGGGATGACAATGTGGGATGGTGGGGGGGAAGGGGAAGAAGTGAATAAGGTTTGGAGAAATGTAGGTGTATATCTGGACAAAGAATGCTGAATTTGGGAGTCAAGAGACAAAACTTGAGCTTGAATCCCAGGTTTGTCATTTACTGTTGTTATGACCTTGAGTAATTAATCTCTCTGGGCCTTAGTTTTCTCCTCTCTAAAGTTAAGTAGTTGGAGTGGATGACCTCTAAACTATTTTTCCAGTTCTGAATTCTTCATCCTCTTTGGGTCTCATCTTTTTTGTTTGCTTTTGTTTCATCTTTTGCAAAATGTCAGGGTCTAGATGGTTTCCTAGTTTCCTTCTAGATCTCAGATCAAACAATTCATGACCTTGAGGAAAGTAGTATTTTTGCAATGTCATAGAATAGTTTAAATATCAGCAGTGAAAGAGCTGTTAGAGCTCATCTAGTGTAACATATATAAGAATCATGAAATGCCCCTACTGCATTCCTGACAAATGGCCATCTAGTCTTCTCTTTAAAGACCTAAAACCCTCTATGAAGTAAGCATTTTTACTCCACTTTGGGGTAACTCTAATTGCTTTCCCTTCATATCAAATGCAAATCTGCCACTCTGAATTTCTCTAAGTTTTGAGCTCTGGGGCCCAACAGAACAAGTCTATCCTCTCCCATATGATAGTCAGATACTTGAGTACATCAATGGTGTTTCCCCTTAAGACTTTTCTCAAAATGAAACATTCTCAGTTCTTCAAGCAGTGTGGTTTTGGGGCCCTTCACCATTGTGGTTGCCCTTCTCTTGGACTCAAAGAAATGTATTTTAATAGTGGGAAATTTAGGCATCATATCTCACACGAAATAGGGAGATAATTTGGGGTCAAATGGGACCTTTTGTTCAAATTGCACCCAAAATTTCATTTGTTTAAAAGACCAGTTCTACCTCTTGGCTCTGCTGTTTCCATGAATGAACATACCTCCTTATCACTTTTCTTTATTATCTTATTCTGGCTGGCACCTTTGCCTTCCTTGAAGCCTGCAGAGCCTGGAGTCATGGATAATGTCCAGGATCAAAGAACTACCCCACCCCCAAAGTAATGGTTTGGGTCAGATCATATATGTAAGAATTCTAATGTATATGACCCTAAGAAGATGAGAATTGGTCAATAGAGAATTCTGTCTTGAGTATTGGCCATCATTCTGGCCACTGGGAAGAGTTTCCCCTCTCCAAACAGACTGGGAAAGGCCTCATTTTTATGAAGTGTCCTATTTGACCTGGACTTGACTTGTGATCAGGTTCCACAGTGTGTCTAGAAGTCTTCCATGGCACTGACAGAGTGTGATACCATAGGCTAAGGTCAACTGAAATTTATGGACACATTGAAACAGTCTGTAAAAGGCCAGAGACGAAAGTACTGTGTATTTAGAGTTAGAAAAGACATTAAAATACAACTAGTCCAACCTCCTCACTTTACAGATCAGGAATTGAGGCCCCAAAGAGTTAAAATACAAGCCCAAAGTCACACAGGGAGTGAGTAGCAGAGATGTGATTCAACCTCAAGTTGTAGGATCATAGCTCTAGAGCTAAAAGGGCCTTCAGAGACCATCTCACAGATGAAGAAACTGAGGCTCACAGAAATTAAGCCATACAGGTCATATCAGAGACATGCTCTGAACCTAGGTCTTGTTACAGGAGAACCAGTGATTTTTCCAATATTTATAAAATGTAAACACCATTACTACCAGGTTTTCAGCAGAGTGTGAAAAGAACTAGGGGAAGATGAAATGTCCAAGTTTTGTATTGTAGTGAACAATGGGGCTCCAATGGCAGAGAGAGATTCAACAGTTCAGAGCCGAAGCAGAGATCGCCAAGACCACCATAGCAGGGTAGCTCAAAGGAGGGGTTAAAACTCTTAACAAAGAGTTTGCCTGATTCTTTCCCATTTAGTGAGCTTGGGAGCTCCAGTGTGCTTACGGTGTGTTCTTCCAAGCTACTGTCTCTAATGGGCTCTCTCTGCAACAGGCTAAAGCTCACTTCTGCAATCCTTTTGATAGGAAGTAGCCAGAGAGAGACCAGTGGCCTCTGGCTAATGCTCATTTTCCAAAGTTCCAAAACTGATAAACTCATTAATTGTCAGAGCAGGGAGTGAGGTTGTGTATACTAACTCTTCATTTTCTAGACTTGTCGGGAACCAGATTTACAAGAGCATGAGGGGAGAAACCTGGTTTTGCAGGACTCTCACACCAAGCATACCTGTTTGGTTTTGACGTATTGCCCCTTATAACATCAACTTTGTCATTTGTGCTTGATAGTTGGAAGAGAAAAAGAAAAGAGACCATAGAAAACAAATCTGTCTCTTCATGAGTTTTCTTTTAGGAGGGGATCCTCCCCCCTTCACTACAAATCCCTTCACAGTAAGATTTCATAGGCCATGCTAATTATTTTTTAGGGCAAGCATAATAAAACCCAGGTGATTTACCTTTAATAGTTTCTCCTTATCTTCACACAAGTCAGGATCATTTGCCCACATGGTGAGCAATTACCATGAGCCCTGCCGTTCTTACCAGACATTCTTTGTTGGAATCCTGCTAGGGTACCCTAAGGTTAATATGCTTTTGCACTCCAAAATCTGGGCATTATCTTGTGTATTGTAAGACATGCCTGTGACACATTGAATTTAGACAATTTACAAGATCAGCAACACATATATAGTTTTATATGTATAAAACAAGCTTGTATGGGATAAATAGAAAATAATTAACGGAGAGAAGTCACTGGAATTGAGAGGATAAGGAAAGCTTCCAATTAAAGAAGGGGCTTTAGTCTGGCACATAAAGGAAGCCAACAAAGTCAGTCAGAGTAGAGGAGGGAGGCCACCCCAGGCATAGGGAACAGCCAGAGAAAATCCCTGGGGATGAGAGAAGGATTGTCTTGTTCATGGAAGAGCCAGGAAGCCAGTCACTGCATCAATAAGTATATGTGTTGGTGAGTAACTATACCTCTGATGGTTAATTGCATCTCTGCCAATGAAACAAAAGCTTCGATAGGTCCTACCAAGCTGGAAGGAAGTAACAGGCTCACAGATTCAGATCTGGAAGGGACACTGGAAGCCATTTATCCAGCCACCTTATTGTACAGATGAGATGACTAAGACTGAGGGAGATTAAGTGACTTGTCCGAACCCCCTAAGGTGATAATTAGCAGTACTAAGATTCAAACCTCACTCCTTTGATTCCAAATTCAGTGCTCTTTCTACTGTTCCCAGCGGCATACAGATGCTAGAGGATAGGACTTGGAACCAAAAGGATCTGAGTTCAAATACTGCTTTACACAGTTGCTAGCTTTCTAACCCTGGGCAAGTCACTTACATGCTTTGTGCTTCAATTTCCTCACCTATAAAATGGGGACAATAATAATTATTATATCTTTCTATCTATTTATCTATCTATCTAATAACCCCTCCATCACAGGGTTGTTGTGAGGGTCAAACAATATATGCAAAGTGCTTTGAAAACTTGAGATGATCTAGAAATGATAGCTGTAGCTATTATTATTATAAAAGGGATATCAAATTTTATTCCAAGGACCAGCCTAGTTAAGTTCAGAGGCCTAAAACTAGAAGATTGGCTACTACCTCATGACAGGTTTTTGCATAATTAATTAAGCCATTTGTTAAGGTAGGGAAATGCTTGAATCAGCATTGAGGAATGGCGCACCCATACCAGTGAAGTAATGGGCCTTTGGGCAGTGGGTCTTTTGGGGGTATCCACCTAGATGGAATTGTGGATGTACCCAAGAATTAAGATTCTAGGAACATAAATTTAGAGCTGAAATGGACTTTAGAGATCATCTATTCTTAATCTTTTTCCAGGTAAGGAAACTGAGACAAAGAGTATTCTAATATACATATTTTAATTATATTTTTATGTCTTAACTCTCTAACTAGATATATTCAAGCAAGTTTTTAAAATGTTATTGCCTATTTATGAAGGTTATAGTACTGAGCCACTTCAGAAATGCACATGATTTGAAGGGATTTTTTGTAATCAATCCAGTCATTCATTTGACATTTATTCAAGATGTTCAAGTACTTCTAGACAATGATAAAAAAAATAAAATAATTATTTCCCTCTAGAAGCTTACATTCTTTAGGAAAGGTAGATAAACACAGATAAGTATAATGCAAATTATGGAGTAGTGAGGGTGAAAAATAGGTCAAGACAAAGTTCTCTTTAAAAATTTGAGGAGGGAAAGAACCCTCTTAGGGTGGTTAATGAGGGAGAAGAAGGAGGGGAGGTGGCCCAAGCTAAGATAAAGCTTCAGAAAAGCAGAAGGAAGAAGTGAGTGTATTCTAGAAATGGGAGATCAGCTACCCTAATGTGAAGAAGGGCATGCTGAGTTTTAGGAACAGATGTTAATTTCCTAAAATGGAGGTTTGGTATTTATCAGCTAATTCTCTAGTGTTGTTAGATACCCTCTAATAGTGGACAAAGAGGAGGGCCAGTCATGAAGCAAGAAAAAAAGATGACAGATGGATAGTCCAGTGTTGGAGTATAATCCATGAAATGTAAAGAAAAAAAAAGACCTACAAGATTTAGTAGTAAGTAGATCTAGAAGTACTTTGGGCAACTTCTAGATGTAGGAGCTAGAGGAGAACATGGATAAAATCACCCAAGATGACAAGACATGAATGGGATATAGTCAGTGTTCTAGCAAGAAGTATCCACATTAATGTGGATGGATAATGGATAATAGATGATAGATAATAATCCATACTTAGGGTACACCTAAGTATCAAAGTATATGATCATAGGATCCTAATTTAGAGCTGGAAGGGGCCTTAGAGTTCATTTAGTTCAAATCATTTTTATAGCTGAGAGAACTGAGGTTAACTGATTTGTCCAGTGTCACAAAAGTAGTAAGAATCATGGGCTATTTAAGCATACATATTTAAATTTTATATATATATGCTTTTTTTTTTTTTTGGAGGGCAATTGGGGTTAAGTAACTTGCCCAAGGTCACACGGCTAGGTTTTTGTTTGTGTGTGCGTTAAGTGTCTGAGGCCAGATCCGAACCCAGGTCCTTCTGACTCTGGGGCCGACGCTCTACTCATTGCGCCACCTAGCCGCCCCCTAAATTATATTTTAAATGTCTTAATTCTTTAACTAGATTGTTAACTTGCCTTAGAGTTGTTGTTTTTTTCCTTTCCTCCCAAGTACTTAGAACAGAATTGGGCCTGTAGTAAGTAATTCATTAATTTTATTCCTTGATATAGATATAAACAAATAAAGGTGTAGGTCTACCCATTTCTCTCCATGCCTTACTTGCTAATAGGCTAATAGCTAGGTGTTTTAGTTGATTTTAGTTTAATTAATTAGTTTTAGTTGTTTTGCACAAACGTTAGTTTTAATTAGTTGGGCTAATAGCCCAACAGAATTTACCATATGGGAGGTATCATTATTGTGATGAACCCCTCTGCACATTCTTATTCTAATTTCTTAAACTGTACTTAAAGTCTTATAAGGTTATTAGGGCCTGCCCAAGTTGACATTATGCTGGCATAGCCTCTAAGAACCCATGGTTACTTTGACGTGGGATAAGGATGAGAGGAGGACTTTAATGGAAGAAAAACTATGAAATGTTAATGGTGAGATGTTAAAGGTGTTCTGAGTCACTGACGGTAAGTTTAGCTACAGTCTACTCTCTATCTCTTATTCCATTCAATCTTCTCTTCTGTCAGTTCCCAGGCTTTTTTACCACTAGTTCTTTCAAAGGTCGTTTTCTTTTACCTGGTAACTTTTAGCAGTCCTTAATGTGTCCCCTAGCCCTTGGCAGGATGGTGAAATAAATTTGCTCAGT
This sequence comes from Gymnobelideus leadbeateri, assembly GCA_011680675.1. Classification (NCBI taxonomy): domain Eukaryota; kingdom Metazoa; phylum Chordata; class Mammalia; order Diprotodontia; family Petauridae; genus Gymnobelideus; species Gymnobelideus leadbeateri. Next base: position 150,469 of record WOXC01004619.1, on the reverse strand, counting down.
TTTTTCCCAGTCCTGTTTGACACATTGTGACCCCCATTTGGGGTTTTCTTGGCAAGGTACTGGAGGGGTTTGCTGTTTCCTTCTCCGGTTCATTTTACAGATGAGGGAACTGAAGAAAATATTGTCTGAAGCTGGATTTGAAGTCAAGTTTTTCTGACTCCAGGCCTAGCACTCTATCCACAGTGCCACCTGGCTGTCCATAATATTTACTAGGAGTCTAAACAGGGTTTTCCTCATGGCAGGTACTTAAGATCCATCAGCTACATTAAAAAATGTCTTTATTTTATTTTTTCTCAATTTCATGTAAAAACTATAGTTAACATTATATTTTTAATAATTTTTGAGTTCCAAATTCTTCCCTTCTTCCCTTCCCCTCTTCTTGAGGAGGCAACCATTTGATATAGATTATACATGTGCAGTCATGCACAACATATTTCCATATTAGCCATCTTGCGAAAAAGAATACAGACGAAAAACAAACAAAAATCCCCAAGAAAAATAAAGTATGCTTTCATTTGCATTCAGACTCCATCTGTTCTTTCTCTGAAGGTGGTTAGCATTTTTCATCATAAATCATTTGGAATTATCTTGTATCATTGTTTTGCTGAGAAAAGATAAATCATTCACAGTTGATCATCATACAATATTGCTGTTACTGTGTATAATGATATCATGGCTCTGCTAACTTCACTTTTTATCAGTTCATATAAATCTTCCCAGGTTTTTCTGAAAGCATCCCACTCATTATTTCTCATAGCACAATAGTATTCCATCACAATCATGCACCAAAACTTGTTCAACAATTCTCCAACTGATGAACATCCCCTTGATTTCTAATTCTTTGCCATTACAAAAATATTTTTGTATGTATAGGTCCTTTTCCTTTTTCTTGGATCTCTTTGGGGTATAGAACTAGTAGTGGTATTGCTGGGTCAAAGAGTATGTATAGTTTTTGAGACCTTTGTGCATAGTTCCAAATTGCTTTCCAAAATGATTAGAAGAGTTCACAACTCCACCAAGAGTGCATTAGTGTCCCTACTTTTCCACATCCTCTTTAACATTTGTTGTTTTCCTTTTCTGACATATTAGCTAATCTGATAGGTGTGAGGCAGTACTTCAGAATTGTTTTAATTTACTCTAATCAATAGTGATTTAGAACATTTTTTCATGTGACCATTGATAGCTTTGATTTCTTCTAAAAACTTCCTGTTCATATCTTTGACCATTTACTACTTGGAGATGACAACTTTGATTTCTTTTAAAAACATCCTGTTTTTATCTTTGACCATTTATCAATTGGTGATTGACTCATATTCCTATTAATTTGACTTAGTTCTCTATGCATTTGAGAATTGAGGCCATTATCAGAGAAGCTTGGCATATTTTTTTTTTCTTAGATTCCTGCTTTCCTTCTAATCTTGGCTGCTTTGGTTTTGTTTGTGCAAAACATTTTAAGTTTAATATAGCCAAAATTATCCATCTTAATACCATAATGCTCTATATCTCTTGTTTGGTCATAAATTTTTTTGTTTATCCATAGATCTGCCAGGTAAAAAATTCCATGATCCCCTATTTTGCTTATGATATCACCCTTTATGTCTAAATTATATACTCATTTTGACCTTATCTTGGTAGATGGTATGAAATGTTGTTCAATAACCTTGTTTTTATCAAACTGCTTTCTAGTTTTCCCAGCAATTTTTGTCAAATACTGAATTCTTTGCCCAAAAGTTTAGATCTTTGAGTTTATCAAACCCTAGATTGCTATGGTCATTATCTACTGTATATTGTATACCTAGTATATTCCACTGATCCATCACTCTATTTTTTAGTCAATATCAAATTGTTTTTATGATTACCACTTTGTAATACTGTTTGAGGTAGGATTCCTCTAGATCACTTTCCTTTACATTTTTTCATTGATTTCTTTGATATTCTTTACCTTTTGTTCTTCCAGATAAATTTGCTATTTTTTTCTAGCTGTAGTTTATTGGTATGTCACTGAATTAATTTAGGTATAATTATAATTTTCATTATATTGGCTTGGCCTACCCATGAATATTTAATATTTCTCCAGTTTTTTAGATCTAACTTTATTTGTGTAAAATGTGTTTTCTAATTATGTTCATATAGTTGCTGAATTTGTCTTGGCAGTGTTTTATGTTGTCTGCAGTTATTTTAAATAAAATTTCTCTTCCTATCTCTTCTGACTAGACTTTATTGGTAATATATAGAAATGCTGATGATTTATATGGGTTTATTTTATATCCTGGAACTTTGTGAAATAAATTATTTTCACTAGATTTTTAGTTGATTCTCTAAATATACCATCCTGTCATCTGCAAAGAGTGTTAGTTATGCTTCCTCATTACCTTTTCCAATCCTTTTTCTTCTCATTGCTTATAGCTAGCATTTCTAGTACAATATTGAATAATATTGGTGATAATAGGCATCCTTACCTCAACCTTGATCTTATTGGGAAGGCTTCTAGCTTATTCCCATTACAGATAATGCTTGCTGATGGATTTAGGTAGATACTACTTATTATTTTAAGGAAAGCTCCATTTATTCCTATGCTTTTTAGAGTTTTTTAATAGGAATGAGTATTATATTTTATCAAAAGCTTTTTCTGTATCTATTGAGGTAATCATATGATTTTTGCTATTGTTATCAATGGTCAATTATGTTGATAGTTTCTCTAATACTCCTGGTATAAATCCCACCTTGTCATAGTGTAGGATTTTTGTGATATATTGCTGTAATCACTTTGCTAGTATTTCACTCAAATTCTCTGCATCAATATTCATGAAGGAAATTGGTTTATAGTTTCTTTCTCTGTTTTTCCTCTTCCTGTTTTAGGAATCAAAACAATATAGAAGGGATTTGATAAGATTTCCTCTTTACCTATTTATTCTGGTTTATATGGTATTGAAATTAATTATTCTTTTAATGTTTGGTAGAATTCACTTATGGATTCATCTGGTCCTGGGGATTTTTACTCAGGGAACTCATTTATGTTTCTGTTTTGTTGATTAGTCATGTCTGACTCTTGGTGACCTGATTTGGAGTTTTCTTGGCAAAGATACTATAGTGCTTTGCCATTTCCTTCTCTGGTTCATTTTGCAAATGAGAAAACTGAGAAAAACAGTAGTGGGTAACCTGTCCAGGGTTACACAGTAAATTTCTAAGGTTGGATTTGAATTTAGGAAGATGAGTCTTCTTAACTCCAGTCCCAGTATTCTATCCACTATACCACCTAGCTATATTTAAGGCTTGCTCAATTTCTTTTTCTAAGATAGGGTTATTTAAGTATTCTTTTTCTCTTCTGTCAATCTGGGCAATTAATATTTTTTGTAAATTTGCATCCATTTCACTTAGGTTGTTAGATTTATTGGCATATAATTGGGCAAAAAATACCTAATAATTGTTTTAATTTCTTCTTCATTGGTGGTGAATTCACTCTTAATTTTTGAAATTGGTAATTTCATTTTCTTCTTTTTGTTTTTTTTTTTTGCAAATTAAATTCACTGATATTTATCTATTTTTATTATTTTCCCCCATTAAACCAACCTCTAGTTTTATTAGTTCAATGATTTTCTTACTTTCCATTTTATTAATGTCTCCTTTGATTTTTAGGATTTCCAGTTTGGGGCTTAATTTGTTCTTTTTCTTGTTTGTTTTTTTTCTTGCATGTTCAATTAATTGATCTGCTAATTCTCTCTCTTATTGATATAAGTGTTTAGAGATAAAAATTTTCCCTAAATACTGTTTTGGCTTCATCCCATACATGTTGATATGTTGTCTTTAATGAAATTTTTGATTGTTTCTATGACATGTTGTTTTGACCCATTCATTCTTTAGGATTAGATAATTTAGTTTCCAATTAATTTTAACTTATATCTTCATAGTCCTTTTATTGAATGTAATTTTTATTACATTCTGATCTAAAAAGGTTACATTTAATATTTTTGCTTTCCTGTGTTTGGCCGTGAGGTTTTATGCCATAATACATAATCAGTTTTTGTCAAGGTGCCATGTATAGTTGAGAAAACGGCATACTCCCTTTTAATCCCAATCAATTTTCTCCAGAAGACTATCATATCTAACTTTTAAAAATTCTATTCATTTCCTCAATTTCTTTCTTCTTTCTTTCTTTATTTTTTGTTTGGGTTTTTTAAATCTGATTTGGTTTTTTATCTAATTTTGAGAAGGGAAAGTTGAGGTTCCCCACTTGTATAGTTTTACTGTCTGTTTCCTCCTATAATTCATTTAACTTTTCCCTTAAGAATTTAGATGCTTTACCATTTGGTGCATATATGTTTAGTATTGATATTACTTCAGTGTCTGTGGCACCTTTTAGCAAAATACAATTCCCTGTTTATCTCTTTTGATTAGATCTCTTTTTACTTTGCTTTGTCTGAGATCATGATTGCTCCCCCTGCCTTTTTTACTTCAGCTGAAGCATAATAGATTTTGCTCCAGCCCTTATTTTTACTCTGTATGTGTCACTCTTTTTCACATGTGTTTCTTGTAAACAACATGTTGACAGATTCTAGTTTTTAATTCATTCTGCTCTCTACTTCCATTTTATGGGTGAGTTAATCACATTCACAGTTATGATTATTAGCTGTGTATTTCCCTCTGTGTTGTTTTCCCTACCCCTGTTTATCCTCTTTCCATTTACCCTGTCCTTCTTCATAAATGTTTTACTTCCAACTACTGCCTCCCTTAATCTGCCCTCCCTTCTATCAGCTCTCCCCTTTCCTTATTCCTTCTCTTCCTACTTCTGTAAAGAGTAAGATAGATTTCTATACACAACTGAATATGTATGTTATTCCTTCTTTGAGTCAATTTCAATGAGAGTATGGTAACTGTTGCCTCATGCCCCCATCTTCCCCTCCACTTTCTTGCCTCTTTTTTGTGAGATAATTTTCCCCATTCTTCCACTCCTTTCCCTTTCCTTCCAGTGATCCCTTTTCCTCATTCTTTATTTTTGCTTTCTGGAAATCATCTCATCATGGTTACTTCACTCCATGCCTTCTATTTCTATTCCTTTTAATCACCTTATAACAATAATCTTACTAGTTACAAGTAACATCTTCCTACATAGGAATGTAAACAGTTTGACACTACTGAGTCCCTTCTGATTTCTTTTTCATATTTACTTTTTTATAATCCTCTTGAGTCATATTTGAAAGTAAAGTTTTCTATTTTTAGCTCTGGACTTTTCATCAGGTATACTTGAAAATCTTCTGTTTCATTGAATATCCATTTTTCCCTTTCAAAGATTATACTCTGTTTTTCTTCGGAGTTAATTTTTGCTTGTTATCCTAGCTCCTTTGCCTTACAGAATATCTCATTCCAAGTCCTTTGATCTTTAATATAGAAGCTGCTAGATCTTTTGTTACACTGACTATGCCTCCATGATAATTAATTGGTTCTTTCTGGTAGTTTGTGCTATTTTCTCCTTGATCTGGGAGCTCTGGAATTTGGTTATAATATTCCTGGAAGTTTTCATTTTGAGCTCTCTTTCAGGAGGTGATCAGTGGATTTTTTCAATTTCTATTTTACCCTATGGGTGTAAGATATATGGGCAGTTTTCCTTGACATTTTTTTGAAAGATAATGTCTGGGCTTTTTTTTTTTTTTATCATGGTTTTCAGGGAGTCCAATAGTTCTTGAATTATTTCTCTTCAATCTATTTTCCAGGTCGGTTGTTTTTTCCAATGAGATATTTCATATTTTATTCTATTTTTTCATTGTTTTGATTGTTTCTTAATATCTTATGGCATCAATAACTTCTACTTGCTCAATTCTAATTTTTTAAAAAATTATTTTCTTCAGTGAGCTTTTGTGCCTCTTTTTACATGTGACCACTCCTATTTTTTAAGGAGTTCTTCCTTTGGTGAATTTTTGAAAATCTTTTTCTATTTGGAAAATTCTGCTTTTTAAGGGATTCTTCTCTTCAGTGGATTTGTGTCCCTCTTTTACCATTTGACCAATTCTTTTTTTTTAAGGTGTTACTTTCTTCAATATTTTTGATGCCTCTTTTACCAATATGTTGCTTTTTTCATAATTTTCTTGCATTACTCTCATTTCTTTTCCCATTTTTTTTTCTACTTCTCTTATTTGGTTTTCCAAATCTTTTTTGAGCTCATCCAGAAATTCTCCTTGGGTTTCTGTCCAATTCACATTTTTCTTTTTTCTTTTTTTTTAAAGCAATCGGGGTTAAGTAACTTGCTCAAGGTTACACAGCTAGTCATTATTTGTGTGTGGGTGCTCATTTTCTGAGGCCGGATTTGATCTCGGGTCATCCCAACTCTGAGGCCAGCACTCTTACTCACTGTGCCACCTAGCCGCCCCCAATTCACATTTTTCTTTGAGGCTTCCTGTATAGCGGTTTTGAGTTTGTTGTCTTCTTCTGGATTTGTTTCTTGATTTTCCCTGTCTCCATAGTGACTTTATGTGATCAGATTCTTTTGTCATTGTTTGCTCATTTTTCCTGCCCATTTCTTTATTTTAAAGTTGGGCTCTGTTTCTAGAATTGGGAGGGCATCCTGAGCTTCAGGTTTTTTATGCTGTTTTCTGAGCTAGTTCTGAGGGTCTGAAAGTTTTCAGTTCTTCCAGGAGAAATGTTCTCTAGAACAATTCTCTTCTTAGAAGAACAGTTCTTCTAAGGGGAGGTGTAGGTACTGTTTTCCTGGATTGTGGTTTGACCTAATAGCCTCCATAAGCACTCCTCTTTGCCCTGGAACCTGTCTAGGGCCCTTACTTACCTGTGGAATCCTCTTGCTCCTGCTGGCACTAAAAATGCAATGCCCCCTCTTCCTCCCTGCCCTGCTCCAGTGCTCTCCTATTATAGCCAGCAAAAGAGCTTCTTTCTACCATGGACCTGAGGCAAGGTCTTCTGCTCCCCTGTGGCTGCACACATCAGTAACCTAGTGTTTCTTTTCACCCTGGGATTTCACCCTGGACAATGCAACAGGGTCTTGCCCCCACTCCCAGCAAAGTATCCACTATTATCTCTTCCAACCACTTGTACCCTTTATGGTCTGGGTGCTGAATGCTTCCGAAGTCACTGTCTTGTTGATGCAGCTGTCTCCCAGGCAAAGCTTGCTCCCTGTCCTTTTCTGGTGATCAGGGGTGTGCAATAACCACCACTCAGGCGAGACAGATCATTCCTGCTGGCTTCCTGAGTTGTTTTGGGCTGGAATATTCCTCACCTCAACTTTTTGTTGGTTCTGTTGTTCCAGAATTCAATTTGAGACTCTATTTCAGGTTGTTTGGAGGGGAATTTGGGAAAGTTCAAGTTCCCTGCCTTGGCTCCATCTTTTTCATTTGTTCCCTTTCAATCCTTATCTCTCTCACTCTATCATACACTCTATGTTCCAGGCATGTTTTCTTGCCTTCTTCTCACTTCCACCAACTGTCCCTCCATGCAATGCTTTTCCTTCTCCTCTCCACTGATTAAAATCTTATACATCTATTGCCATGAGACAATGGGTGAAGAGTGTAGAATGCTGGGTTTTGAGTCCAGAAGACCTGGATTTAAATATTACCTCTGACACTTAGTAGCTGGGTGGTCCTGGGCAATTATTTTCTTTGAGCTTCAGTTTTGTTTTTAATATAATGGGGGAGGTTGGTGATTTGGGATGAATAACCTCAAAGTCCCTTCCAGTTCTTAATCTATGACCCTATGCTTATCCATGAAGCCTTTTCTGAGCATTTCAGCACAAACTGACCATTCTCTTTTCTGAACTCCTAGAGAAATTATAATGTATACCAAATGATTTCCCATGATCCCTAAACCTCTTCATTTTTTATTTGGATATTTTGGAGACATGAAAGCAGCAATTCTACCCCCAATCCTACCTCAATGGACACTCTTTTTCTTCTTGTTCTTCTTTCAAATTCATTATTTATTTTTAACATTTGTTTAATTTTTTTTTCAAATTCTCTCCCTCCTGCCTGCCCCTCCTCCACCCATTGAGAAGGCAAGAAATGTAATCTCATTTTTATGTGTGAAATCATGCAAAACATGGAGGCTGCTTGACCAAGCGACCCTTTGCTCTGCCTAGCTGACTATAGAACTTGGAGTTCAGTTGCTCCTTTATAATAACACACAGTCTTAGACTATTAGAGTTAGAATGGACCTTACAGGTCAGCAGGTACAACCCCCTCATCTGAAAGATGAAAACACTAAAGCTCAAAGAGGGAAAGTTATCTTGTATAGGGTGACACGGCACATCAGCTTCTGCCCCTCTCCAAGGAAATCATGGCTGAAAATCCCTGACATCACTCCAGTCACCATGGTGACAAGACTTGATGTCACTCTTTTCTGATCATAATTTAATTTCTGGTTGCTCCGTCACTGGGAAAACCCCTCAGTTCAGTTCAGATAATAGCCTTTGATAGGTTGGGTCAGGTTGAGGCTGTGTGTCTGGATCAAAGTCTAACCCTTCCTCCTCCAGCCCCTCCCCCAAAGTACATAGCGGGTTTTGTTTTTTTGTTTTTTTAACATCAAAAGGTATACAGCGAAAAATCAGTTGAGGAGATTTCAGGCCACACCATCAGTCCTTTTCCCCACCCTTATTTCTTCCATTTTCGGTAGTTGGAAAATTCTCCTTTAACACAAAGCTGACCCTGTGGAGACCTCACGGAGATTACTGAACATGAGTGCCATAATAACATGGGTTTTAACTTTACTGAAATAACAGCTGTTGAGCCTAGAACAGAAAAGGGTCTTTAGAAGTCTATGCATCCTCAGGCGCGCGCACACACACACACATACACACAGTTATTGACTACATCCACCAACATCTAATCAAAATTTTCTAACTCCTGTCAGAAGACAACCCCTACCTACAGCAAACCTAGGGTCATAGGCCCTAAACACCAGGGGTGCTACTGGAATCATAGGTCTAAAGGGCTCCTCCTTTCCCACCATAACTCCTACTTGCTCCCCACCCCCCCCCCCAGAAGAAGTCGTTTATAGGGGAAGTCTGTCATACAGCATACAGAAATAATTTTAAAAATCTTCAAAAGGCTGGCAGCATAAAAATTCCTGGCTCTGTCGTTTCTCTTTCTGCAAGCAGCAAAAGATCCATAATTCTCACACTTAATGTAATTCCAAGGCATCTAAAGTGATTTACAGTCGGTTTACTCAATACTTTCAGCTTTATTTAATGTAACAGTTATGGCACATAAAAAGTTTATTGAAAATCCTTTGGGAGCACGATTGAGTAAGAAAGAGTCTTTGCTAATACCATTACAGGAGCACAAGGGAAGAGATCTGGGCCTGTTTTCTATGTGACCTGTGTGGGTTTGTGATCAAGGGTCACGTTGGAAAGTCTTCCTCTTGGGCTACCTGCCACCACAGACTTGCTCATTGGGAGCCACAGTACAAAATGTTTCATGTACAAACCTCTTCTGGGGTAGCACTTGCGCTGGCAGGCTTCTTGGAAGATACCCCATCTGTGAAATTACCCTGGAGCTTTGATTGTGATGTGGACTCCACATCCAGAAAAGAGAACTGAGGAAAATGGGAAAATAATCATTGTGTTTTTTCTTAAATGCTGCCATAGTCTCCTTTCTTTGATAATTTCTGATTTCTAGCTGGCCCAACCTTGCTGGATTCAGACTTTTGGAAGCATAAAGATTTGGCCTGGAAGAGGTGAATGGGGTGTGGGTGGGGAAAGGAGAATGGGGCAGATAATCTCCAGAGCTTTCAGAGCAATCAAATTGAATAAGCAGAGTCATGTTGAGCAAGAAGCATAAAGACCTATGCTTCTGTGGGTTTCCATGCTGCCTGAGTCATGAAAAGAGAGACTAGTCTGCTTAAATAGTGCTTTTCATCACCTTCTCAGAACACTTTGAAAGTCACTACTATCTTCCCATCTGCCTTAGAGGGAGGGGGCTAGTGAAAGTCACATGACAACTCCTTCCTGACTCCTTTCACATTTAATCATTTCTTAGGAATCTAGGCATTCTCTCATATCAAATCTAAGATGTTCCCTTAGGGTGCAGCTTTAAGTTAATTCAAGTAAAAGATCTCCTGGTCCTTAAATGTGATGTCATTTCCTGCCTTTATTTTTCTGAGTGACACTTTATATTTGAAATATCAGTGCAGAAGCTTGGCAGTGATTGAGATGAACATGGTATTATGGCCATCTCAGGGGTAACTTTTTAATTTAACTACAGATTGAATGAACATTCCATGAGCCTAATGACTTGCCTGGTACAATGGGTGAAAGTTATTGAGAGGCAAATTCAGGTTGGTTATAAGGAAAAACTTCTTATCAGTTAGAGCCATCCAGAGTCAGTTGCTTTGGGAAGCAATTGTTTCCTTATCACTGGATGTCTTGAAGTCATCTCTGGCTATTTGTCACATAATAGAAAGGCGATTCATGTTTACGAACTACGAACGGATTGGAGTAGATGACTTCAGAGATTCTTGGCAACTGAGACTGAACTTTCATTAATGCTTCATTATGCATTGGAAGTGTTCCTGGGTTCCTATAAAGTCCTGAGATATAGAGTAGGAAGGGAATTTGGAGATCATCAAATGCAACTACTGTATTTTACAAATGGGGAAACTAAGGCACAAAGAGATTAAGTGATTTATTCAGCATAGATAGTAAATAGTAGGGATGGAATTTGAAATAGTCATCTAGTTAAAGACCTAGTAGATGATGCCAGTGGAGCACAATCTCCACCAGGTGGTAATGAGCTAAAAAGTCTTGTGGTAGTCTAGTGATCAAGCAAGCACATATTCAGGGCCCACTGTGTGCCCAGTCCTTTTCTGATGCCTCTTTGGCATTAGAGGCTGCTAGTTTGTGCAGTGGGCACAGTTCTGGGCTCAGAGTTAAGAAGACTCAAGTTCAAATCCAGCCTCAGATACTTCCTAGCTCTTTAAACCTGGGTAAGGCACTATGCTTCTCTCTGATTTAGTTTCTCAACTGTAAAATGGGAATAATAGTACCTACATTCCAGGGTTGTGATGAGGATCAAATGAATGATGTTTGTAAAATGCTTAGCACAGTTCCTGGTACATAGCAGGTGATTAATAAATACTTGTTTCCTTCCTTCCTCTTTGTGGCATTGAAGTGACCCCAACTTCTTAAAGGCTGTGCCAGTAGAACCCAAGCTTTGGCCAGTCCTACTATATAAAATTAGAAAAGCTTTAAGTGGCAGAGTCAAGATGGCAAAGTAGAAACAGGACTTCAGAGGAGCTCCAACTCCCACCTCCCCCAATTCATGTAAAAGAGACACTGGACAAACTTTGGAGTTATAGGAACCACAAAATGACACAGAGAAGCTAACCTTCCACTGAGGACAGTCAGGCAGGCCAGCAGAAATCAGCCAGCACAGCACACTGGAAGCCAACCCTAGCCCGCACAAGCCAGAGGTCTTAGCCTGAGGGCGGCCTGACCAGCTGCTGGCTGGAGGGACTTCAGATCACCAGGTGCTGTGGTGGTTTCCAGAATTATCAACCCATAGATGCTAAGAACAAAGTGGGAGGTCAGTGCAGTGTGGACTTTGGGATACAGTAGTTTGGGAGTGTGTTGGCTTTTTCTCCTGGGGCAAGAAGCAGCTGAGGCAAAGTGGCCATGCAGTCACAGCCACATGGCTGCTTCAGCTCCTGGCCTGCAGATTGTAGGAGGACCAAGTGACCAGTCTGAGGGGTAATCACTCTTGCTTTAACCTCCTTGGATCTGGATTGCTGTTGAGGGTGGAGGTCCTGGGGTGTGTGACCAGCTGGCCAGAGTGTGTGGAGGCTTCAGAGAGGGCACCCAATTAATACCTTCAGGCAGCTGAGAAAACCCCAGTGTTTGGTACAAAGCTCTCCTGTCTCATAGCAGAGTCCTATTGTGGCAAAAAGCCCAAAAGTCAAATAATTGAGTGGCAAAATGAGCAAATGAGGGGAGGAAAGCAAACAGAGCAACCTAACTTTACACTCCTATTTTGGGGACAAAAAGGATCAAAGCATAGAATGGGAAGAAGACAGTGAAGTCAGAACTCCTGCACCAAAAGCTTCCAAGAAAAATACAAGCTGGTTACAGGTCATAGAGGACATTAAGAAGGATTATGAAAATCAAATAAGAGAAGTGGAGGAAAAATAGGGAAGAGAAATAAGAATGATGCAAGAAAATTATGAAACAAGAGTCAGCAACCTGACTGAAGAAAATAACACCTTAAATATAGACTAACTCAAATGGAAAAAGAGGCTCAAAAAGGCAATGAGGAGAAGAATGCCTTAAAAAGCCAAATTTTCCAGATGGAAAAAGAATTTCAAAAGCTCACTGAAGATAATAATTCCTTCATAATTAGACTGGAGCAAATGGAAGCTAGTGACTTTATGAGAAATCAAAATACTATTAAACAGATCCAAACAAATGAAAAAATAGAAGGCAATGAGAAATATTTCATTGGGAAAACCACTGATCTGGAAAATAGATCCAGGAGAGATAATTTAAAAATTATTAGACTATGTGAAAGTCATGATCAATAAAAGAACCTAGAAATCATCCTTCAAGAAATTTTCAAGGGGGGCGGCTAGGTGGCGCAGTGAATAAGAGCACCGGCCTCGGAGTTGGGATGACCTGAGATCAAATCTGGCCTCAGAAAATGAGCACCCACACACAAATAATGACTAGCCGTGTAACCTTGAGCAAGTTACTTAACCCCAATTGCTTAAAAAAAAAAAAAAAAGAAATTTTCAAGGAAAATTGCCCTGATGTTTTAGAACAAGAGGGCAAAATAGAGGTTGAAAGAATCCACCAATCACCTCCTGACAAAGATCACAAAAAGAAAACTCCTAGGAATATTATAGCTAGGTTCCAGAATTCCCAGATCAAGGACAAAATATTACAAGCAGCCAAGAAGAAACAATTTGAATATTGTGGAAACACAATCAGGATAACACAGTATCTGGCAGCTTCTACACTGAGTGATCGAAGGGTTTGGAATCTGATATTCCAGAGGTCAAAGGAGCTGAGATTAAAACCAGGAATCACCTACCCAGCAAAACTGAGTATCTTGTTTCAGAGGAAAATATGGTCATTCAGTGGAATAGAGGACTTTCAAGCATTCTTGATGAAAAAAACCAGAGTTGAATGGAAATTTTGACATTGAAATACAAGAAACAAAAGAAGCATGAGAAGCTAAACAGGGAAAAGAAATCATAAGGAACTTATCAGAGTTGAACTATTTACATTCCTACATGGAAAAATGATAATTGTAACTGATGAAATGATAATTGTAACTCAGTATGAGAATAGAATAGAAATGTGTGTATACACACACATACATACATACATACATACATACATACATACATATATATATATGAGGGTATATGGGCATATGAATACATATATGTGTACAGGTATACATACATACATAGATACATACATAGATGGCACAGGACCAATTTAATGGGAAGGGATGATACTTAGAAATTAAGAGGTGAGAGAGGAATACAATGAGAGGAAATGGGGAGAGACAGAATGGGGTAAACTATCTCATATAGAAGAGGCAAGGGAAAATGGCGAAGAACAGGAAGGCAAAATGGAATGGGTCAACCTTTTTCTCATTGAATTTGGCTTAAAGAGGGAATGACATACACACTAACTAGAGTATCTCACCCTACAGGAGAGTAGGGGGGAAGGGGATGAGAGGGGGAATGATGGAAGGGAGGGCAGGCTGGGGGGAGGGAAGTTGGAAGCACCCACTTTTGAAAAGGGACAGGATCCAAGTAGAGAATAGAACAAGTAGGAGGTGGGATAGGAGGGAGGGAAATATAGTCAGTCTTTTACAATATATCCACTATGGAAATGTTTTGCATAGCTACACATGTACAGCCTATATTGAATTGTTCATGTTCTCAGTAAGGGTGGGTGACACGGGAGGAAGGGAATGAATTTGGAACTCAAAGTTTTAAAATCAAATGTTTAAATATATATGTATACTGTTATTAATATTATTTTACATGTAACTGGGAAATAAGATATACAGGCACTGGGGCATAGAGATCTACTGTGCCCTACAGGAAAGTTGGAGGGGGTATGGGAGAAGATATGGGAGAGAGAAGATTGGAGGAGGGGATGTCCAGTGGGATTGCTATATTGGGGCGGTGGGTGGGGGAAAACGGGGAGAAAATTTGTAACTCAAAATCTTGGGGAAATGAATTATGTAAACCAGAAGTTAATAAAGCATTTGATTAAAATATTTTTTAAAGAGAAAAACTTTAAGTCCTGAAACTGTGTGTGCCTTTTGACCAAAGATGAGACTTGATAGTGATGGAAAGATCTAGGTGCAGGAGTGTGCATTGGTAAATGTTTTAACAACTAGCTCTATGAAAAAAAAAGATGTGTATGCATCTCACACTATTAGGTTTAATCTGCATTATTAATGTATTCTTTATTACTTTCTTAAGTCTAGACAACCCCCCACCCCAGAGAAACAAACAACCCAATAAAGTAAGCCCTAGTGTGCATTTGCCATTTTCTCAAGTATAAATGTTCACACTGAGACTTTGGCAATTGGTTCTAATGAGCTAGTTTAGTCTGTTTCTGGCACATCATTGTCAGAGTGACCTTGTTCCCCTCTCTCCCTTGTCCCCAAGGCAACCAGTCACTTAGGTACAAGGCATGAAAACCGAATCCCAGAATACAGAGGGGTTTTGATCCACCTGATTTTTTTACTATTCAAATTATGGCACTTTTGAAGTATCCATAAAGTAGAAAGTTTGTCACTTGGCTTGTTGTATCCGTGTTTAAAAATTCACTTCTCTTCATTGTTTGTGTCCTTCTTTCCTGAAACCGTGACTTCTACATTGATGCCCTTTATCGGATTTCAAAAAGTTGGAGAGGAAGTCCTCCAGAAGACATCTTTGTCTTTACCAATGAGCTTTGGAGAAGGAAATGACAAAGTACACAGTGTGCACAGAGCACTATTCTTGGTAATGGGGGAAATCAAAGTTCAGGTATAGCCTGGTCTCTGCTCTTAGGGAGCTCCCTACTTAAGGTGAGAAGAAGACACAAATACAGATAGCTCTGATACATGCATGATTGGTGCCTTACAGGGTCATTACAGGAGAAAGTTATTACTGACCAAGAAGGCCAGGAAAGCCTGGTTGGTTGTTGTTACTCAGTCATTTCAGTGTCTGACTGTGACCCCATTTGGTTTTCTTGGCAAAGATACTGGAATAGTTTGCCATTTCCTTCTCCACCTCATTTAAAGATAAGGGAACTGAGGCCAGCAAAGTTAAGGGACTTGCCTAGGGTCACATAGCTAGTAAGTGTCTGAGATCAGATTTGAACTCAAGATATGTATTCCTGACTCCAGTACAGCACTCCATCCACTACACCATGTAGCTGCCCATATATATGATATAATTATATAATTTCATATATATACATACACATATATGTGTATACATAGGTGCATACACACATGGATAGATAGATAGATAGATGGAAAGACAGCTATAGATAGATAGATATATGTGCTAGCTTTATCTCTTATCTATCCACTAGGCCACCTTCCTGTCCCAGGGGAAACCTTGCCTTTTACTGATTGTTCTTTTTCTTTGCCATGCTAAATCATTAGTCCCAGCTAAGATAATATAATAGTTTTCTCTCTAGGGCATCTGATTAGCAACATCTGGATCTAGACAAGAGCTGCTGTGTTTGTGCTGTCCTATTTACCTGATTGGACTTGTAAAGTACCAGAGATTTGTATTTCTTGGCCCTGTTTGAACTACCTGTCACTATAAGTGAGGGAAGGTGGGTAAATCCTATCCTAGCACTACTTTAGTCTTTCTGGGCTTCAGTTTCCTCTTTTATAAAGTGAATGAGTTGGACTAAGTAATTAAGAAGGTCCTATTTAGTTCTAAAGATCTGACCAACATGGGGGTCATTGATGTAGGGGCACAGATGATATCTTTGTTATTCAGAAGCACAAATCTTTGGAGTATCTGCTAGGCACAGCCCTCAGCAGATAAGAAGTAGGTAAATTGACTACAGTTATCCCTTGTATCTTCATCCTTGACTTTTAGCATTCCTCTCCCCCTACTCCACCTGGTATTCCTTTCCTTTAGGCCCTTGCCCTCAGCTGCTGTCAATTAATTCCATTAAGGTGTTATTTGGTAATTGCATATGATGTTACCCCTGAGGGGTATTTGCATTATAACAGTAATCACTTTCATTCCTTTGGATTTTACAGGCTTTATATAATCACAAATCAGAGAATTTTAGAGTTGGAAGAAGCCTCATTGGCCATCAAGTCCAACAAACCTCTTAAGAGGAAAAATCCACTATCTCCTATGGCATATTTCACTTTTTAAATTGTTAGGAAGTTTAGGTTCATCCTCTTCTCTTTCCCCTCAACAACAAAGTTTCCTCTTTTTGATTTCTGTCCATTATTCTTGGTTTTGTATTCTGGGCTCCCCATCCCTTTTACCTGTGAGGTGAAGGAACTGGGGAAGTTTAGCCTGGAGAAGAGAAGACCTTAATGGAATGTTTTAGCTACATCCAAGTATTTGAAGGGCTGTCACATGGAAAAGGGATTGGGCTTGTTCTGTGGGACCCTCAATCCCGGGGTTTCCTTTCCCAATAAAATCATAGGTTTATTCCCTATCCCTCTCTCATAGATTCAGCTTAGTGCTCTAGCTATACAAACCTTTTCTGTATTTACCATTTTCTCCATGAAGATGTCTCTGATTTCCTCATTCAGTAATGACCAACTCACATAGCTCTCTCTTTGCACATGGGTAGTTAGACTCAGTTTCCTCATCTATAAATAAAGATGATAATACTTTCTCTGCCTACATCAAAGGTTTCTTGGTCTTCAGCTAACATCATCAAGTGAGAAAAGCAGGGTATCTCAAAAGTCTTAGTGCAGTTTAAACTGTACTAAAACTTTTGGGACTTCCTGAAAATTAGGAAGCATTCTGCAAACCATAACAGAGTATCCAGATTTAAGGAGGAGTATTATTATTATTTTTAAAGCAATTGGGGTTAAGTAACTTGCTCAAGGTTACATGGCCAGTCACTATTTATGTGTGGGTGCTCATTTTCTGAGGCCGGAACTGAGCCCGGGTCTTCCTGACTCCGGTGCTCTTACTCATTGTGCCACCTAGCCGCCCCTAAAGGGGAGTATTATTATTATAGTTGTTATTACTGGTTCTACTCTCCATAAGCTATGATGAAAAAAAAATCCCCAAATAATCATTTTCATTTAAGGTTTACAAAGTACATTCTTTACAACAAATCTCTAAGGTAGAAAGCACACGTGTGCATGTGCGCACACACACACGTACACGTGTGAGCATATCATTATCCAAATGTCCGTTCAGTATGGTACAGTGGAAAGTGCCCTGGTTCTGGAGGACCCGAGTTCAAATACTGCTTCTGATTACTGTGATTGTGCATTCTACAGTGACCTTGGGAAAGGCGAGTAACCTCCTTGCCACTAAGTTTCTTCACCTGTAAAGGGAAGGGGTTGTACTATGTGGTCTCTGAAGTCCCTTCTGCCTCTAGATTTATGCTCACATAGCTTATAAAGTGTTAGAACTGGAATTTAAACCCACATCTCCATACTCCACTATTCTCTCTACAATTCCACACTGCATTATGCCTGACATACTCAATGTCCTTCCCATAAACACTTCTCTGTATGAAAGTCCAATTAAAAGGAAAGCAATCTAAAAGGACAATATTGTTTTCTATGGGCATGCTTTCTGATCCCGCTCTTATCCCTGTTCCTGGCACGTAGTTATTGTTGCTGTTGTTCTTGTTCATCCTTCATACTCAAAGAGGATCAATGACATCATCATATTAGGAACATGGTACTATGTGTTTGTGGCTAATCAGTCCAATATGATCTCTAAAGGTTTTACCACAGGTCAGACACAAATAGTCCATTTGAATATTTGGGATGCAGATATCACTAGATTTTCACATCTCATTTTTCCTTTGTGCTACTGTCATTCTACTTTGCTCATATATCATAGCACCTTCTTTGGTGCCAGCACTGTGTTGAGTGGTCTTATGCCAGTATCTCCTATGTCTCACAATCAAGACTAAAGTTTTTTTAGAGAGACCTTGAAATTGGCCTCATATCACTTCTTCTGACCTCCATGTGAATGTTTTCTTCATGTGAATTTTCCATAATTTTCCATAGTCTTTTAGGTAACCATACATTTGACATTCAGGTTATGTGGCCAGTCCATCAGAGCTGTACTCTCTTCAGTAGAGTTTGAATGCTTGACAGTTCAGCTTGAGAGAGGACCTCAGTATCTAATGCTTTGTTTTTCCAGGTAATCTTCAGAATTTTCCTAAGACAGTTCAAATGAATTCATGAATGGTTTATTGCTGCACTGAAAGGAAAGGTGAGTTAGCACACCATGCAACATGAAAAGAGTGGGAAGTTTTCAGAGACTTGGTGTGCAGCATCACATTTACCTATCTGGACCAATACACTCACGGACATCAGGATTGCTTTGATGAAAAAGATAAGGAAATTCAGAAGTTGATAAATGAAAAACGAGGACTCCAGTGTTTACTAGCAGGACAATTCATCCATCTCTAAGAAGGCAATGTTTACTTTCATCAAAAGTAAAGTAAAAGCAAAGCTTAGAGAGATGCAGGATTCGTGACTCAAGGCAGATGAGATTCAGTTTTATGCCAGTGTTTACCTCAGTACTTATATCTGTATTTACACCAATAGGGGTGGCTAAGTGGCTCAGTGAATAGAACACCAACCCTGGAGTCAGGAGGACCTGAGTTCAAATCTGGCCTCAGACACTTAACAAAAAACTAGCCATGTGACCTTGGACAAGTCACTTAACCCCTATTGCCCTACCTTCCCCCCTCCAAAGAAAGAAAAAAAATGAAAATATTTACACCAATAAGAGTAATCCAAAGCCCTTCTACAATGCCTTCAAAACTATTTATGGGCCAAAGCTCTCTGGTGCATTTCAACTACTCATCTCTGATAGAACCACACTGGTCAGTGATAAGGACACATTCCTGGAAAGACAGGCTGAATGCTTCCATAGTGTTCTCAGCAGACCCATCAAAGAGAGTGTTGAAGCCATTGACAGCACTCTTCAGGTTGAATTCAATACCTCTCTTGTTAGGCTTCCAACTGAAGAAGAGGCATTGAATATTATTAAATTTCTCTCCTGTAGCAAAGCACCTGGTGCTGATTCCATTCCCAGCTGAGACTTGAAAGGCAGGAGGTCCACTGCTTATAAAGAACCTAACTAAAATTTTCTAGTTATATGGTAAGAGGATATTATCCCTCAGCACATAGTAGACACTTAACAAAGGTTTATTGATTGACTGAATGGCTACCTCTAAGTCTAAAACATTTTAGACTCAAAGCATATTAATTTCCCACTCTAGAAGCTTCAGATGTCCCCCTTTTGCTTCTGCAATAAAATATAAAATTCTGTTTATCATGTCTTCAAAATTTAGTTGCAGACTATGTTTCTAATCTTATCACATGCAGTGGTATCAAACTCAAATTGAAATGGATGGGAGGGGAAGGGTTTGTTTCATATTGACTGAGAAAACCACAGGTTAACATTATCTATGCAGTCTTGTGTTTTTATTTATCTAGTTAAATATTTCCCTATTAGATTTTAATCCGGTTTGGGCCAAACTTTGGAGTTTTCTGGCACTTTGGGGCCCCTGGGCATTGCAGGACATTTTTGAATTCTACTCTTTTACTGTTCTCTGTCTGCTATATTCCACTTTCCATTTCTATGCCATTGTGATGTCTGTCCCCCTTTTCCAGAATGTACTGCCACCCTGTCTCTGCATCTTGGAATCATCCCTTCAAGGATTACCTCAAGTCACTTCCAACACTCCTACACTAGGTCTGTCTTCCCTCCAATTGCTAGTGTCTTCGAATCTCCTCAAATGCTTTTCACTTATTTTGCAAGTATTTTCCATCTCCTTTATTGTTTCTATCCACTAGAGTGTAAGGGAAAAGACTTTTGTTTGTTTTTTATCTTTGCATCCCCAGCATAGACCTGTTCCAGAGTGGTAAAAAAAAAATACTTGTTGAATGAATGTAGGCCTGTGTTTCTTTTTTTTTTTTTTTTGGAGGGCAATTGGGGTTAAGTAACTTGCCCAAGGTCAGACGGCTAGGTTTTTGTTTGTGTGTGCGATAAGTGTCTGAGGACGGATCCGAACTCAGGTCCTTCTGACTCCAGGGCCGACGCTCTACTCACTGTGCCACCTAGCTGCCTCTTACCTGTGTTTATTTTCAAGACTGTTAATTCAGAAACAGTAAAATAACATAGCAAGTGTCCCTGACCTGGGGTTAGGAGAAGGCAGTCTGAATCTAAGCTCCAAGGCTTCTTTGCCATATGACCCCTGGGAAGCTGGGCACTTTGCTCCTAAGAAACTCTGTATGCTCTTCTGTGGAATGTGAATATTTGTACTATTTATTTCACAGGGCTGCTGGGAGGAAATCACTTTGTTAATCTTAAAGTACTCCAGAAAACTGAGTTATTTATTGTTATTGTTATTGATGTTATTTTTATTCCATATGGATAGATAAGGTGACCATCATTTCCCTTTAGTTTTAGCAGAACCCATTCCAAAAAGCCTTCCATTGTTCAGGACACTGATTCCTACAAACACATGCAGCAAATCCAGGGCTTTGGAGCCCATGCCAAAGTCTGGGGGCTCCACAGGGAGATGACTGTACAGCCTATGGATTAATGTACTATTATTACATTACTCTTTAAGCTTCAAAGGTCTGCCAGGAGGGCTAAGCTCACTATCTATTGCATGACATTTTAAGAACAAATAATACATTAATATATTTAATTTGAGAATAAACACATACATTACAGGCGGGGGATTTTCTCTATGCTGATAAGGCACTGTATGACCTTTCCAGAGCAATCCCAGTGCGCAGAGCCGTAAAGGGACGTGTTCCAAAAAACCTTTTGTATCGGCTGTAAAATGTGGGCTTTAATGCAGGTTTGGCCGGCTTGGAGCTGCAGCTGCCACACTCTTTGGAGATGGGAGCTTTCGCCATAATTACCCCTTCGACACTAATCTACAGCAACACTAAATCTTGTTGCCTCAAATTAGTTAATCAATTAAGTGTCAAACCACAAAATGTTAGTGATTTTGGCCTGTATTTATTATCTTGGCAGGCGCTTCCTTCCCTAGCTTCCTCTCTCTTCCCCTTTCAGGGGAATTGGCTCTTGAAAATGACTGACCCTTTTTTAAAAATTTGTTTTGATTTTCCCTTCATTAGAAAAAAGGGTTAAAGAGACATTCATTGTTCAGGCGGTCCTCCAAGTAATGGTTCCTACAGAAAGAATACAACCCCTTATATTTCAATGGGGTCTTTCATTGGAGAAATTTGAACAGATTTCAGATAATGAGCTAAGATTTACCATTGTATACTCTCTCTGGATAGAGGGTAGGTTGCTTAGGATATTCCCATATTTTGATGGATCCATAATATATTTATTGTGCACACTCCTTTTATTAGTATAGATCACCACTCCTCCATACCTTCTCATCCTTAGAGCTAAAGCCAGGGACAGTTAATCAGAACTTTGTATCTGGGTGGTAATGTGTGGTGGGTGCAGATAGAACCTGAAGTCCTTTAAATAGAAACATTGAGTTGAATACCAAGTTAGAAGGGAAAAAAATAGTTAAAATAGAAAACCAGATAGCAGGCTTCCTTCCCTAGGTAATCACATTTCTTACCCCCTCTCACACCCTGTTCCCTTCTCCAACAATGATCTCCCCAGTAGTCACCTTATTTAGGGATCTCTATCTACCAGCCACTGGATAATTTAACAAATTCTCCATACCCCCAAGTCCTTATGTTCTGAGGTCTGAAGTCTACCCAAAGTCAACTTTTCTTCTCTTCCCCAACACCCACTGAATTTATCTCAAGAAATTGATTTGGGGGTAGCGAGGGGTCACAGTGAATAGAACACTGACCCTGGAGTCACTTAATCCCAATTGCCTTGCCTCCCCTTCTCTAAAAAACAAACAAACAAACAAACAAAAAAACTGATTTGAAGGCACATTTCAGACTGTGTGCCCTGGGTAAGTTTTATGGTCCTTGCCTGGATAGGACACCAGAATTGCAAGTAATAGCTCTGTGAATCCTTTACAATTCTTGTCCATATCTTCCTACAAATCCTTCGAAGAACCACCTTGGAAGGTAGTGAGACACTCATCCTGGTACATTTTCAAGCCCAGGCTAGAGGATCCCTCCCTGAGTCTATTATGGAAGGAGTTCCTATTCATATGCAAGTCAGTTTAGGTGACCTGTGAGATTTCTTCCAACTAGGAGATTTCTGTGATTCTATAACTTATTCAAATTCTTGAGAACTTTAAAATTCCTTAGATTCATTCTGTACAATGATTTAAAAAACCAGAGTGAATGAGACATAAGTCTTTAGGGGTCTTCAGAGGTCAAATTAATAAGTATTTTATTATAATCTACTATGTACATAGCACTTAAAAGGTATAAGACAAGACTTGAAATCAAGGAACTTAATAAAACTATGAGACTAATAAAGCAAAACAGCCATTCAGGGACTTGAAAAGATTGAGAATGCCAGTGTCATGGAGTAGAGCCAGGACTAGAAGCAGGTGCCCCCACTGCCAGCTCAAGATTCCTATCACAATATTGCAGAGCATTCTGGCAGTGAAAAAAATAGTAATGCTGATTGTTAGAATGTGTGTAGAGCCTACTATGTATGAGACACTGTGCTAAGTGCTTTATAGTGATTATCTCATTTAATCCTCATAACTCTGGGAGGAAGGTGCTATCATTATCCCCATTTCATAGTTGAGGAAACCGAGGTAAACAGAGGTCAAGTAGTTTGCTCAAGGTCACACAGCAAGTAAATGTCTCAGGTCTTCCTGATTCCAGGCCCAATGCTCTATCAGCTCTGCTGCCTAATACACAGAGTACACAAAAGTTGTTTTATCTTATTGGCCTTTTACTTTATCACTGAAGTTTTTGAGTAGAGGTATCTTGCTGTTCAATATGGAAAGAGAGAGAGATAAGCTGTATAGCATGTCCTTTTCATGTCAGCTCTTAGACCTGTTTACTCTGGGAGGAACTACTCTGAAGAAGATTGTGGAGGTATCCTCTCTAATTTACTTAGGTTCTTGGTCTTCTAGATGTGAAAAAACTGACAATAGTAGGGAAGCGGTGGTTCAGATCCCCAAAGGATGTTCCTAATGATTAGATAGTAGGTTGCCGGAAAGAATTGACCAGAAACACCAATTGTGCCATCCTTTGAGGATATAAAGTTCCCTAATGTTGATGTCAGTATTAAAGTTTTCCTCTGTCTTAGCATAGAAATGACCCTTGGACCTCAGAGCAAGAGAGTTGCCACTCAATGGCTTCATGACCCTAAGTTTACTTGTCTAGGTCTATCTTGGAAGCATTATTACAAATGAGTGGTAGTATGAATTAGAAGAGTTAATACTCTCAGAGTGATAAAAAAAAAAAAAAGCTTCTACCAGGATGAGATTCTACTATTAGCTGGGTGTGGGTGAAAATGGACAGAACCCTGATTCTAGAGTCTAGAGGATTTGGGTTCAAACCCAACCTATGAAATGTACTACCTGTGTGACCTTAGACAAGTCACTTGACTTCAATTTCCTCACCTGTAGAATAAAGTACTAGGGCACTTCTTAAAATGTATTCAAGGACTTTAAATCCATGGCAGGAAGATCTAGTAGAATTCCCTTTTAGAAATTATTATATTTTGAACAGGATGGTAACATTAACTTTATCCCAAAACAAACAAATAAACTGAAATAGGTCTGAGGTTCTGTGTTGAACCTGGAGTCAAGGAAGACATGCTCAAATCCTGCCTCTTGTATTTAATTGCCCCTTGAACTTGGGTAATTCAGTAAGCTTTAGGTTTTTTTTTTTTAATCTCTAAAATGGAGTAATTAAAGCACCCACCTCACAGGATTGTTGTGAATATTAAATAAGGTAATGAATGTAAAACAATTTGTAAAAAACCATAAAGCCCTATATAAATATTAACTTTGATTATTATGCTTCCTTTTAACCCATTCCCAGCAAAGGCTCACATTCCTACCTTTTCATCCTGTCCTATTGGGTGATATAGCTTCCTCTATTTTCTCCCAGCATTTTGAAACCTTCTCCATTCATTTGGTGTTAATCTATATTAAACAGCACTGAGGGTGTTATAGTCTCTCTCAGCCTGGGCTTCCATTCCTCCTTATGAGCCTTAGGGTGGGGGTAGGTAGCTCCTCCTGCCTGCCATGCTGGTAAAGCTGGGCTTTTGTTTCCCTGCTTTGTGATATACACCAGTGGACCCAGGCCAGGGAAAGGAAGAGTATCAATTGTGCTGGGTTATCATGTGAAATGACCGATGCATGGATGGTTATGGCTGCCACGGGAGCAAATGAAAGCCCTTCGCTTCCTTGACACTGTCGTCCCCCCTCTGCTGATGATCAGTTAAAAATGTAAATAAAAAGACTGTGCTTTGGAGAGAGTCAGCCCAGGAAGGGGAGGGCGGGGGGAATTGCAAAAGCGAAGTTTATTGATCCCGTGGTCAAGATTGATGGTACAATAAGAGCAGGAGCCGAAGAGTGATTTTGCTTTTGAAAACGTTGATGAATAAGCACTCAGGGGCAACAAATAGCCAGGCTCATCGAGTGATGGACGGCAGTGGGGGAACAAGATGCATTTTTATAAATGGGTGAAAGGAGAGAAGGACTTATTAAAAAAATGAATGACCACATGTGGCAGGGATATGCCAGTAGGGAGAAGAAAGCCATTGATTTATGTGTACTACTGGCATTTGAAAATTCAATAATAACATTGACAAATGAGAGGCAAACCTGGCCACAGGACAGCACTGAGCTTGGAATGGAGAAAGAAAATGCCAAGGTCAGAGTGAAGGAACAGAAAAACATGCTTATGTTGGAAAGCCTTTGAGTTAACTCATCTATATAAAGACATTAAGAAAAATCACTCTAGTATCCGAGTGCAGCTTCTCAAGTCAGCAGCATAGGCATGGGGAGGAGGGGGCTTCTAAGGGACAGAGAGGTTCTAGCTGCTGATGTGCCCATTGGGCAGACGTTACCTAGGTGTAAATATGGGTAATGTTACACCTTTCTCTTTGCTTTGCTGTGGGATCACAGATCACAGACTGGTAGGGACCTTAAAGATGATCCTGTCTATCATTCTCATTTTACAGATGGGGAAACTGAGGCTGAAGAAGGGTGAAGAGAGGTGAAACTACTTGTCCCAGATCATATAACCAGTAAATGGTAGAGAGTGTTAAAACCTAAGGCCTATGATTCTTCTGCCACACTACCTCTTAACTCCTGTAGATTAAGAGGAAATGTAATTCCCACCCTGCTCCCTGCCCCTCCATCACTATAAAGTTTTTCTTTAACCATCCTTATGATTGCTAAGTGGTTGGCTCTTTGAGGGCAGGGTCTGTGTTGTTTGTTGCCTTGTCCAGAGCCTTAATAAATATTACTTGAATTTAATTATCCAGGGACTTCAAAATGTTCCTTGTTCATCCTGCTGCCCAAATACCCTTCTCTTTACCTTCTTTTTCCATCACTTTCTATCTGTTAACACAGAAGTTCAAGATGGCACCAATCTTCTTTCTTTGTCTTTTCATCCCTTTCTCTACTCTCTATGTGTTCTCCAATGTTAATCTGGTTGGACACTCTTTCCTTCTCTTAAAATAATCAGGCTTCCCGTTTCTACACTCATTATGCAATTAGCAAAGAGTTTGCTTCTCGACAACCCTGAGTGATGTAGCCTGTATGTTGCATCTTCCCTATTGTATAGATGAAAAAATGGAAGCTTGGTGTGGCTTGCCCATTCATTATCAGAGAGCCAGTAATTACTAGAATAGGATTGACTCCTTACTCTGAGACCCAGCCTTTTTCTACCCTACCATCTAGCCTTTCTGATAACCCAAGCTTACTTACCTTCATGGCCAGTGGTCCATGAACTTTCCTCTGTATTGCTCATAGGACAAAAAGAACCAGATCTGGAGTCAGAAAGCATGGGTTTGGGTCATAGCTCTATGACTTCTGACTGTGTGACCTTAGGGAAGTCAGCATGTCACATCGGACCTCGGGGTTGGATTAGATTATCTCCAGGGCTCCTTCCAGCTCTAAATTCTTTGAGCCTATGAAAAGCACCTTTGGCAACACTGCCTTCCTGACATTAGTCACCTCTTTGCAAATCTTAGAAAAAGATACATATCTTGAAATCCTTTGAATTTCATTTTCTACCTCCTCCATATGTGATCTCCCCATGGGCAGAGCTGAGCTACTTAGGGCTGCTCTGAGCTTACTTTGGCCGAGAGCCACCATGCGTCCGTTTTATACCTTCTTTTTCCTCCTGACAGGGGCACTTCAGTGTGCGTCCATGTACTCAGTCCATTCTCTTCCAGTCAGGAGAGAGAAGATGCCATTTCTAATTGAAGATATGATATTTTCGCTCTTAAGCCATTGTGGTGAAATGGAAAGATCATGAAATTCTGGTCCAGACTGATACTATTTTTACTCAGTCAAGTCATTTCCTTTCTCTGGGACACAGTGCCCTCATCTGTGAAATAACTCTTTAACAGGTAAGGTCCCTGCTAATTCTAAGGCCTCTACTCCTGTGATCTTACGAATCCAAGAGACCCAGGCACACCCTACTCTCTTTCCTACGTGCCAAGAGTCTATTGGAATTACCTGATTATTTGCTGGAAAGGGTTGGACATATGTTTAAAGGAGACAATTGTGATTTGGAATTAGTCCTGAATCTAGAGTTAGAGGTCTTGGTTTTAGTTTTTGACTTTGTCACCCATCACTACAGGATCTTGGGTGCTTAGTCTCTTATTCTATCTGAACCTTAGTTTATTCCTTTGTAAAGTGATGGGGAGAGGGAGAAGGGAAAGATTGGCTAGATGACCTCAAAAGATCCCTTAGAATTCTAAACATTATGCTTTTGACCACGATAGCCCCTCTAAGCAGCCCATAGTCTGAGTTTCATCTATCAGTTCTTTACCTCCCTGACAGCTGGCAGGCTTATGATATGATTTTATGCTTTTAACATTTTATCTACTTAATAAGTTCCTTTTGCTTGTATCCCCTGGCTCTTCCTTAAATGGCAAAGGAGTGTGATAGGCAGGAAGTCCTTCTGGGAGAGGGCTGTTACCTGACAAGGAGGTAGTATAGGCAGTCTTTGTTCCTTCCCTACCATCTCTGCAACTCCCTGGGGCCCGGGGTGTCTTCTCCAAATGCTAGAAGGTGAGAGGTGCTTGGAGCAAAAACACAAATCCATGGCCCTGTGCACTTGGTGAAGTCTGGAACTGGGCTTCTCCCTTGGGATTGTATAAGCTTATGCAATAGGTAGGAGGGTGGCAAGTGTATTTGTGTGAGACTTACCTAGCATCTGCATAGGCCTACTTAGGTCTCTGCATTCTATTCCAAGTTCTGTTTCAAATGGGAAAATTTCAAGAACTGCTATTGTCTCAATAACTTCTTGATTTTTTCTTTCTTTTTATTTTTCTCTCTCTCTTTTTTAAAATCCTCAGTCACTGTCACTGACCCAGCTCTCCTTCTCCAGGAGTAGCATATATCACAAAGCTGAGTCAGTTCGGTTGTTAAATACATAAGAAGTCTGGGGTATACATGGTTAGAGGCAGAAGATGGCAAGGGGAAAGGAAAGGAAATGGGAGAGGAAATAGTAAGAATAGCAGCTATTTTTTATGAAAAATGTTGGTGATGCAAAGGGGTTGGCCCTCCTCATTCATAAGTATGTAAATCATTAAAGGGGAAATGTGTATGGTTCTCCTCCCAGCACCCCAGTAAGTCAGAATTAGAAGGAGCCTTAAAGGTCATCAGGTTCAACCTGCACTTGAATAGAAATGTCTTCAACAGCATGTCCCATGTCTCTACTGATGGAGAACGCATTCCCTACCAAGGCAGCCCATTTACTTTCAAATAATCTAAATTTTCCCTTACATTGAATCAAAATCCACCTTTGACAACTTCTGTTCATTTCTCTTAGTTTTGCCTTCTAGGACTAAATAGAACAAGCCTTTTCCCCTTTCCCATGGAAGCCCTTTAAATATTTGAGAGTTAACATGCCCCTCTTAGGTCTCTTTTTGTTCAGGTTAATTGTTCCTTGTTTTGACAGTATCCACTAGTATCCTCAACAGCCCAAGTTGTTTCTTAATAGCCTTTCAGTTTAACCGCCATCCTAAAATGGGACATCCTTCTTCTCAGAAATGAGCCCAGTACTCCAGGTGTTATTTGAATATGGGAGACTTTTTTGACTAGTAGGAGGATGCATTAGGACTAGGTAGGAGAAACATTGGTTGATATGAAATACAGAAATGACTTAATTTGCTTTACTTCTAGTCTTATTTTCTTCAACGTGCGCTTGGTCATTTGTCATTGTTTGCATCAATGAACCTACCAGGAACTGCTTTGTGTGGGAAGACAGAAAAAAATAGCTAAAGGAAGGTCTAAGAAAAAAGAAAGCAAGTTCTGGGTGGTCTGAATCTGAAAGAGACTATCTTGGTCCTTTCTTGGATATTGACAGAATTAATTTGAAGAAAGATTTATTTCAAGGGTTGCATTTTGCTGGAAGGTGGGGAAAGAAAAATCATAGAATCACTGTGTTAGAAGGAAACTTCAAGATCACCCCGAAAGAGGCTCTTGTTTCAGAGTCCAAAGACCTAGGTTCAAATCCTTTCTCTTGAAATTTAGGAAAACAAATAAACAAACCAAAAAACAAAGAAAAAAAGTGACAACTAGGTGGCACAGTGAATAGTGCACCTGCCCTGGAGTCAGGAGAACCTGAGTTCAAATCTGATCTCAGACACATGACACTTACCAGCTGTGTGACCTTGGGCAAGTCATTTAACCCCAATTGCTTCACTTCCCCCTCAAACACACACATACACACACACACACACACACACACACACAAGAAACTTACTAGCCAAATGAATATGGAAGAGTTGTGTGACTTTCTCAATCTCAGTTTCCTCATCAATAAAAGGGATTAATGGTTTTTGTATGCTACCCTTCACGGAGTTGTTAACCTACACTGTTGTAGACCTTAAAATATGGTGTGGAAAGATGATGATGATGATGAAAATTGTTATTGTTATTATTAGTAGTAAGAAGTAGATAGACTATAGTAATAGCAGGACATGTATTAGTAGCTATATTTTAAAATTAAAGAAATGAGAGCCCAGAGAGAAATGGCTGACTTAAGGTTACCCAGGAAACTAGATTGTTGGTCTCCCAGGATAGTGTTTTCTTTCCTACACAATGTCACCTTGATTAAGAGTTTCTCCAAAGCCTTAATGATTATCTTCGGTGAGTCCTGTTTCTTCCCCAGTGAGTTCAAAATGTCACCATTGGCCTCAGTACTATAAAAATCAAAACAGTTGGCCTTGAGTATCTTATAGAGATAAATTAAGACTCCCAAAAGAGGAGACTTGGGTTGACTTCTGTCATGCTGGGTGATCTTAATCAAGAACCGCTTGTGCTGTAGCTTATCCTGTTATGAAATTGGCTAGGTGGGACCATTTACCTTTATGCTCCATCCCCACCCCAAACTTAGTTTGAACTTTCAAATGAGAGTAGACAAGATCATCTCCAAGTTTTATTGTTTTGGTTTTTTCCATCCTTAGAATTGTATCATTTTGTACATAGGTACATTGTGGGGGGAAAGGCAGTGACTAGACAACAGTAGATGTGACAAAGAGATGGTGGTTTTAATGGACCACAAGCTCAATATGGCTCAATAATATGATAGGGAAGATGAAAAGAATCTCAATTTATCAAGCTCTAATAACAGAAACTGAGTGGTCACAGTGAAGGAGGTGATGGTACCATTATGCTCAGCTCGGCTCAGCCTGTATCTAGGGTACTGAGCTTATGTATTGTTGTTCTGACTCTTCATGACCCTATTTGGGATCTTCTTGGCAAAGATAGTAAAGTGGTTTGCCATTCCCTTCTCCAGATCATTTTACAGATGAGAAAACTGAGGCAAAGAGGGTTAAGTGACTTGCCTAGGGTCACACAGCTAGTAATGTATATAGGCACCATGTTTTAGGAAGAATATTAATAAGATGGAGCATGTCTAGGGAAGAGTCACCAGAATGGTGAAGACCCTTTCAAGTAAAGTCATACAAGGATCTGCTTTAGTAACTAGGGATATCAGGTGGAAGACTAATCATACTTCTTATGCTTGACCCTATGGGACTAAACTAAGAGTAATAAATGAAAGTTGCAGGGAATTCATTTGAGAATGGAGGAAAATGTCACAACTTTTCTTAAGCAACCTCTCTGGGTTTTGTCCCCGTGATTCTCCAAACTTTGTCTGCCATGGCACAAGAGCTTCCTCACCTTGGATCCACCCCTGGCCTTCTGATTCTAGAAATGCACTCTGCCCCTGTAGCTCCCGCCTTTGGTTGGCTGGTTCCTCCCAGAACTTCCCTTGTAGGGAAAGCACCCAAAACAGTCATGTTTTCATTCCTCTCTGGACTCCACTTCTGCTTCTCTGAACTTTATTTGCCATACTCCCCTCCCTCCTTAAGCTTCCTTTCATGTGTCTGTTGTCCTTTCATGTTGTCTGTTGTCTTTTCACCCTTTTAACCCCCATTAGAATGTAAGCTCTTTGAGGGCAAGGACTGTCTTTCTTTCTGCTTATATTTGTATTTCTAGAGCTTAGCACAATTCCTGGCATATCATAAGCACTCAATAACTGCTTGTTGACGTGACTTCAACCATTAGAGCTATCCAAAAATAGAATGGGCTGTTTCCAGAGGTGCCGATTTCCCCATGATTGACTGCTGGATTTCTGCTCCTTGAGGATTTTCTAGAAGAGATTCTGCCTCCTCAGAAATGGATTAGACTAACATCCCTTTCAGCTTAATTTTCAGGAAGCATTTTTCAAGAGCCTACTATGTACTGTGATAGGTGATGGGTTTACAAGCATGGAGAAAAAAATCCTTACAAGAAGTTGACATTCAAATAGGTGAGTCAACAACAACATGTATAAGTAAATATAGTATAAATATAAAGGGAATGCAAATAAATGCAAATTAGTTAATTACTAGGTAATTACTATAAAGTAGGGAGGATACCATTAGGAAGTGGGAATCAGGAAAAGCTTCATATTAAAAGAAGCAAGTACTTGAGCTGTGCCTAGAAGGAGGAATAGGAATATATATGGCAGAGATGGGGAAGAAGTACTTTCTATGCCAAGGCATAGAAACAAGAGAAATGAAATATTGTGCATGAGGGATGATGAAATTCTAAGATTCTAATTTTTTCTCTTTTACCCAGAAGCTGTCACAGTGCTTTGCACAAAGTAGCCACATAACACATGGTTTTTTGGATGAACCAATTAATCAATGGCTGAATGATTTTTATATATAAGAAAATATCTATTTTATATTTGTGATGAGATCCTGTTTAGGAAAGTGCTTTGAGAAAAAAAAAAGGATAAAACAGTATATAAACGTAGAATAACATTCCATCTACATTATTTACTTATCTAGTAGGACTATATTTGTGCAATTGTGTTGGCTTTGTTAGCTGTGGGAATTCATAGAGCTTAGCCTCAGACTCCAAGTTGGGGATCATTCTTGATCCTCTAAGCTTAGGAAAAGACATTTTAAAAAAAGAAGGAAAAGGTCAGCAAGAATCTACCTTTTGTGTTTTGTCCTTGGGTCCAGTTTGTGGTCTCTCATCTACTGTGATATGTATAATAGGCATGTCTAGTGATGGTGCACAGGCATTGTTCTGGCCATTGGGTGTACGTGGCACATCTTGGCTCTTGGGCACATTGCCTAGGTACTTTGGAATAGCGGTCATGGAGACAGGTGTCCATTGGCTTCTATCAGTCTCTATAACTTAGAAAAGGCTTAAAATCTATCAATTAGTCATTGACTCAGTCCAGCTGGAAGAGAGCCTGAGATCCAGAACAAGTCAGACTAATAACCTGGCATACTTGGAGGAAAAGATTAGAATCTAGAGCTGAATGGAATAGCCTATAACAACCTGTTTGGAGGACAAGTTAGTTGGGGAGTCAAGGCATCAGAATAATGAAGTTTCCTTGAGAATTCAAGTATCATAGTGCTGACTTAGCAACATCTGGGCCACCACCCTGCATTACCAGCTGTTTTCCTTCAGGTCTAATCTGCAACTTCTCTTGCCACACTGCTTTCATAGAGACTAGTGGTCCAGGTTGGGGTTGGGAGGTGGGCTTTGTATGGGAAATAAAATATCTCTTCCTTGGAGGCAGCTGGGTATATTTTAATGGGCAAGGTCAGAGATGAAATGACCAGGAAGAGAAATCGCTGCCATTACAGATCAGTCGCGATCTTGTATCAATTATTCCTTGCACTGTTCCCTTTGCCACGGGCTGAAGCAAACACAGCCCTAATCAGTTTTACATCTTCGTTTAATTTTATTGGAAAGAGGAGCTAGCAATGCATCATGGGGGCCGAGTGTGACATGAAAGGTGACCCCCCTGCCAACTTAATGGCACAATACATAACCCTTAATGAAGTCGCTATCTTGTCCCTTTTTTGCTGTCTCAGCCCCGTGATTTACGACGGCATCATTTTGCTTTGCCCTCTTTTCATTTCAGCTTTGACAAAGTGGATGAAACAATTATCTTCGTTATCAGCCAGAGGAATAGAAATGTGATAGTTGGGAGATTTCTGCAGGTAGAAGGCCTTGGCTGTGGATCAAAACCAATGGCAAAAGGTGCTTAGGAATTGTGTTGTGATGGTGGATTTTCTCCCCTCCCTTCCGTCTCTTCTCCCCTCTCCCTATGACTATGGGCTCCGGAAGATGGATTGTGTATCCCAACGAGCACTGCAAGTTCTATATCATTGTGGCAAGAAGTAATTCCAGTAGAAAGAGATCTCTGTAGTTGCAGATAGAAGAAAAACGGGGATTCTAAAATTCATTGCCTCTAGGCTCTCTGTATTTGTGTATACATGCATAACCAAGCAGAAGCATATATACCTATGCATTTGTATAATTCCCTTCTGTTCTTATGTCATAGGATGGCAAGCTAACTAACAAGGACCTTAGAGGCCAACCTCTCCCTTTTATAAATGAGGAAACTGAGGCCTAGAAAAGAGAAGTGACTTACCAAAGGTCACAGAGTAGCTAAGCCAGTACTCAAACCTAGATTTTTTATTCCAAAGTCAGCATCCTTTCGACTACATCTAGCTTTCCAATTAATTCAATTCAGACACTTAATTAACTCCTGCTATATACAAGGCACTGTGCTAGGCACTGAGAATACAAAGACAATAGCAGAATGGTCCCTACTCTCAAGGAGACAGTAAATGTCTACTGCACCAAGATTTTTAAAATACTCTGTATAGTCCAATAGGGATGTCACTGTACTATGCAACAGTACAGTCATGTTAGGAATTGTCATGTGAAGGGTGAAGGAGAATGGATCAGACAATGCTCCATGGAGGAAGTGGTACTTCAGTTGGATTTGACAGTGTTGACCGCTGTCTCCTCCTTAATACTATCTCCTCTTTGTTTTTTTCATGACACTATTTCCTTTTAGTCCTTCCTCTAGCAGTGCACTTATTCCTCAATCTCCTTTGCTAATTTGTCATCTTGATCACATCCCCTAAATGTGAGTGTCCCCCAACACTTTGTCCTGGGCTCTCTTTTTCTAATTTCTCAGCAATCTCACTGGGTGACCTTACCAACTCTCATGGGTTCAATTATCACCTTTTTTCAAATGACTCTCATGTTCATATATCTAGCTCTAGTCCTCCCCAGTTCTAGTCCCAAATAACTAAATGCCTGTTGGATGTTTCAAACTAGGTGTTCTGTAGCCATCTCAAATGCAATATATCTAAAACAGGCAAAAACCTGCCTTCTAAACTTTCTGGTTATTATCAAGAGCACCATCATCTTTCCAGTCACCTAGATTCAAGACTATGTTGTCATCTGAATCCTCATTCTTACCAATCAGCTGCTAAATCTTATTATTTCTGTCTCTATGACATATACCACCCCCACCCCCCTTTCCACTCCCAAAGTCACTAACCCTGTTTAGGTATTTATCATCTATTGCCTGTACTATTTCAATATTCTTTTACTTAGTCTTCCTGACTCAGTCCTCTGCCCACTGTGATTCATCCTTTGCATAGTGAACAAAGTGACTCTCTTAAAGCATAGACCTGACCATTGCACTTTCTCCCTTTCTAAGCTCCAATGACTCACTATTAACTCTCATATCAATCATAAGGTCATCTGGCATTTAAAGATCTTCACAAGGTAGACTTTTCCTACCTCTATATTCTCCTTATGTATTTCTCCATTCCATGCACTCAGTGGTTCAGCCATACTCATGTACTTTCTGTTTCTCATATATGAAACTATATCTCCTGCCTCTGTGACTTTATACATGCTGGCTGGTATGCCTGGTATGCTTTCCCTTTTTACCTCCTCCTCTTAGAGTCCCTGATATCCTTCGAGACTTAGCTAACAGGCAGAGCCAAGATGGTGGAGTATAAGCTGGGGATCCAACATTCCCTTCCAAACGACTTTAAAATAATGCCTCAAGTAAAATTTGGAAGGAACAGGCCAACAGGAGGTCAGAGGGACACATTTTTCCCAACCTAAGATAACTTGGGAGGTTTACAGAGCTCTGTAAAACCATGGTGGCTGTAGGCCTAGAGCATGTCAGGAACACAAGTGGTGGGTGTTGGAGGCAGCTGCGACATCAGTAGTAGCAGTGCATCAGTAGGAGCAACAGCAGCTTCAACATCATCAACATCAACAGTGGCAGCAGCAGTGAGAGCTCTCAGTCTAGAGATGGTAAAGGGATCAGACAGCTGGTTAGAAAGAGATTACAGGGGACTCTGTGCTGGCACTGGATACATGGAGTGCTGATTGGCAATTGCTCATAAACAATTCTGGGTCTTGGTGCCCTGATCACAGTTCCAGGGCAAAGAAAAGTATTAGCACTTGTGGCTTCAAGGGGAGCAGGGGCCCTTCCTGGATAAAGACTAAAATGAAGACCTGGAGAACAGTAGCCAGGTCCTCTACAAGGATAACACCACCTTGGAATTACTAAAAACTTGTAGTCCCCATAAACTAACTCTGAAAACAGCAGCATAAAAAAGCCTAAAGCTTGGGACAGTGCCTCCCCACCCAAAGGTGAGCAAAGTCCACTTTTAACATAAAGTTCAAAATTAACAATTAGGGTAGGAAAATGAGCAAAACAAAACAAAACGAACAAAAAACTTGACCATAAACAGTACTATGGTGGCAGGGAAGACAGACATAAACTTGGAAAAAACAAGACAAATTTAGAAGAACATAAAAATATGAAACCAGCTACAAGCAAAATCTCAAAGAAATATGCTAATTGGTCCCAGGGCTAGTAAGAATTCTTGGAAGAGTTATAAAAGTGATGAGAGTAGTCGAGGAAAAATTGGGAAAAGAAATGAGAGTGATGCAAAAAAAATTATAAAATAATAATTAACAGCTTGGTAAAAGAAGCACAAGAAATACTGAAGAAAATATCACTTAAAAAAACAGAATTAGACTAATGGAAAAAAGGCACAAAAAATTAACTGAAGAAAAGAACTCCTTTAAAAGCAAAATTGACCAAATGGAAATAGAAATACAAAAGCTCTCTGAAGAAGATAATTCCTTAAAAATTAGAATGGAGGGGCAGTAAGGTGGCACAGTGAATAGAGCACTGGCCCTGGAGTCAGGAGGACCTGGGTTCAGATCCGGCCTCAGACACTTAACACAAAAACTAGCCCTGTGATCCTGGTCAAGTCACTTAACCCCAACTGCCCTCCAAAAAGCAAAAAAAGAAAAAAAATAGAATGGAGCAAGTAGAAGCTAATGATTTTATGAGACATCAAGAAACAAAGTCAAAAGAATGAAGAAATGTGAATTATCTCATTGCAAAAACAATTGACCTGGAAAATAGATCCAGGAAAGATCATTTAAGAATTATTGAACCACATGAAAAAATATATTTTTTTTTTTGCTTTTTGCTTTTTTTTGGAGGGGAGAGGCAGGGTAGTTGAGATTAATTGACTTTCTCAAGTTCAGACAGCTAGTAAGTGTTGTGTCTGAGGCTGGATTTGAACTCAGGTCATCCTGACTCCAGGGCTGGTGCTCTATTCACTGTGCCACCTAGCTGCTCCTAAAAATATATTTTTTATGTGAAAAAAATAAAAGAGTCTAGCCATCATCTTTTAGGAACTATTCAAGGAAAATTGCCCATATGGCTTAGAGTCAGAAGGTAAAATAGAAGTGCAAAGAATCTACCAATTACCTCCTGAAAGAAAGGCTGAAATGAAAACTCCTAGCACTTATAACCAATTCCAGAGCTCCCAGTAGAGGAAAAAATATTGCAATCAGAAAGAAAGAATTCAAATGTGGAGCCACAGTTAAGATCACACAAGATTTTACAGTTTCCACATTAAAGGAGTGAAAGGCTTGGAACATGATATTCTGGAGGGCAAAGAAGTTAGGATTACAACCAAAAATATCCTGCCTACCAAAATTAGTTTAATCCTTCAGGGAAAAAATATTACTTAATGAAATAGAGAACTTTCAAGCATTCCTGATGAAAGGACCAGAATTGAATTGAAAATTTGATATTCAAACAGACGACTCAAGAGAAGCAATGAGAAAGTAATCATAAGGAACTCAATGGAGTTAAACTGTTTACATTCTTATATGGGATGATGATACATGTAACTCCTAAGACCTTTATCATTATTAGGGCAGTCAGGAGTCTACATACACAGAAAGCACGAGTGTAAGTTTATTATATTGGGATGATCTTCAAAAATCTTAGGGATGAGAAAGAAGGATTCACTGGGGAGAAGGAGGAAAGGAGGGAGAGAATCAGGAAACTATTATCATATAAAAGAGGCACACAAGGAATAACTTTTATAGTAGAAGGGAAAATGGGGGATGGCAATACTGGGCAATGCTTAAGCCCCACTCTCAACACACACACACACACACACACACACACACACACACACACACACACAAGAGTTGAGTATAGAAATCCATCTTACCCAATAAGGAAACAGGAGCACAAGAGGACAAGAGATATGGACAGGACAGGGTAGGAGGTAGGAGGATGTGATAAGAGGGAGGGCAGATTAAGGAAGGCAATAATCAGAAGCAAAATAAATTTTAAGAAGGAACAGGATAAAAAGAGAGAAGACTTAGTAGAAGAAAATAGGATGGAGGGAAATACACAACAGCTGTGAATGTGAATGGACTGAGTTAACTGATAAAATAGAAGTGGATAGCAGAAAGGAATAGAAACCAGAATCCAATAACTTGTTGTTTACAAGAGATATAACCCCACACCCACACACAGAGTTAAAATAAGGGTCTGGAGCAGAATCTATTATGCTTCAGTTGAAGTAAAAAAGACTGGGTAACAATCATGATCTCAGACAAAGTAAAACAAAAATAGACCTAATTAAAAGAGATAATCAGGGAAAATACATTTTCCCCAAAGGTACCATAGATAATGAAGTAATATAAAAAAATTTACAGTGAGTTTCTCTGATAAAAGCCTCATTTCCCAAATATATAGGGAACTGAGTCCAAATTTATAAAAATAAGAACCATTCTCTAATTGATATCAAAGGATGTGAAAAGGCAGTTTTCTAAAGTAGAAATCAAGCTATCCATGGTCATATAAAAATGATTTGAATCACTTTTGATTAGAGAAAGTAAAATTAAAACAACCTTGACGTTCACACATATCAGAAATGACAAATGCTGGAGGGAATGAAGAAAACAGGCACATTAATGAACTATTGGTGGAGTAGTGCACTGTTCCAACCATTCTGGAGAACAATCTGGAGCTATTCCTATAAAGTTATAACACTGTGCATACCCTTTGATCCAGCAATGACATTACTAGGTCTGCACCCCAAAAAGAGACCAAAGGAAAAGGAAAATGACCTATATGTACAAAAATTGTAGTAGCTCTTTTTGTGGTGGCAGAGAATAGAAAAGCCCATCAATTGGGGAATGGCTGAACAAGTTGTATGAAATTGTGGTGGAATAGCATGTTGTTGAAGAAATTATGAAGGAAGCAGTTTTAGAAAACAAACAAACAAGGCAAAAACTATATGAACTGGTACAAAGTGAAGTGAGAAGAACCAGGAATCACTGTGCACAGTAACAGCAATGTTGTAATAATAATCAATTATGAAAGTCTTAGATATTTTGATAAATACAATGATCCAAGAAAATTACAAAGGACTCATGTCAAAAGAATGCTATCCACCTCCAGAGAGAGAACTGATGACCTTTGAGTGAAAATTGAAAAAGAATTTTCTTATTTATTTTTTCTTGGAGATATGTCTAATATGGAAATGTTCTACATAATTTCACATGTATAATTGATATCATATTGTTTGCTTTCTAAGTGGGTGGGTGGGAGCAAGAAAATTTAGAACTCAAAATTGAAAAAGAAAATAATGTTAAAAATAAAAACTTAAAAAAACTTAGCTAGGAGGGCGGAGCCAAGATGGCGGAGTAGAAACAGCATTTCCAATGTGCTCTGCCCCACACAAATTTCAAACAATGTGAAAGGGAGCTCCAAACAACTTCTGGAGCCACAGCACCCACAGAACGGCACAGAGAAGCTAACCTCCTGCTGAGGACAGCCCAGCAGCCCTGCAGGGAGCGGCCAGCGCAGCGCTCTGAGAGCAGGCAGCACAGTGCACTGGGAACCGACAGTGCAGCCCTCAGAGCCAAGCCCAGGTCCAGGGTTTTAGTCCCAGGGCGGCCGGGCTTTCAGCCAGCTGGTGGAACCCCAGAACACCAGCAATTGTGGCGATTCCAGAATTATCAGCACAGATATGCCTAGGACAAAGTGAGAGGTTAGTGCCCTATGGACTTTGGGACCAGTATTTGGGGAACACGTGGCTTCCTCCCCTGGGGGCAAAAAGCTGCTGAAGAAACAGCTGCACAGAAGCCATTTTGCAGCTTCAGTAGTGGCTCTAGCTCCTGGTCTTTGAACTGTAGGAAGATCCAGCAATCAGTCTGGGGGTTAATCGCTTTTGCTTTAAACTGCCTGGATCTGGATTGTGGTCTGGGGGGGAAGTTTGGGGTGGGTATCCAACTTGCCAGAGTGGGTGGAGGCTTTACAGAGGCCACCCAACTGGCGGAAGTTGTGAAGACCCCACGTTTGGGCGGAAGCTCCCCTGTGTGGTGGCAGAGTCCTACTGTGGCAACAAGCCCCAAAATCAAGTAATTAAGTGGCAATATGCCTAGGCAAAAGAAACAAAATAAACAGAAAAGTTCAACATTGGACTCCTATTTTAGGGGCAAAGAGGCTCAAAGCATGGAGGAGGACTGTGAGGTCAGAACTCCTGCACCAAAAGCCCCAAATGAAAATACAAGCTGGCTACAGGCCATAGAGGACCTTAAGAAGTAGATAAGAGAAGTGGGGGAAAATTTGGGAAGAGAAATGAAAAAGATGCAGGAAAAGTATGAAATGACAGTCAACAGCCTGACTAAGGAAAATAACACCTTAAAAAATAGACTAACTCAAATGGCAAAAGAGGCTTAGAAAGGCAATGAGGAGAAGAATGCCTTAAAAAGCCAAATTTGCCAGATGGAAAAAGAATCTCAAAAGCTCACTGAGGAGAATCATTCCTTCAGAATTAGACTGGAGCAAATAGAAGCTAGTGACTTTATGAGAAATCAAGATGCTGTTAAACAGATCCAAACAAATGAAAGAATAGAAGGCAATGTGAAATATCTCATAGGAAAAACCACTGACCTGGAAAATAGATCCAGGAGAGACAATTTAAAAATTATTGGACTACCTGAAAGCCATGATCAAAGAAAGAACCTAGAAATCACCCTTCAAGAAATTCTCAAGGAAAACTGCCCTGATGTTTTAGATCCAGAGGGCAAAATAGAGGTTGAAAGAATCCACCGATCACCTCCTGAAAAAGATCCCCAAAAGAAAACTCCCAGGAATATTATATCCAGGTTCCAGAATCCCCAGATGAAGGAGAAAATACTACAAGCAGCCAGGAAGAAACAATTTCAATATTGTGGAAACACAATCAGAATAGCCCAGGACCTGGCAGCTTCTACATTGAGGGATAGAAGGGTATGGAATATGATATTCCAGAGGGCAAAAGAGCTGGGAATGAACCCAAGGGTCACCTACCCAGCAAAACTGAGTATCTTATTTCAGGGGAAAATATGGTCATTCAGTGGAATAGAGGACTTTCAAGCATTCCTGATGAAAAAACCAGAGTTGACTAGAAAATTTGACATTCAGACACAAGAAGCAAGAGATGCTTGAGAAGGTAATCAAGGAAAAGAAATCAAAAGGAACTTATCAAAGTTGGACTATTTACAGCCCTACATGGAAAAACAATAACTGTGTTTGATGAAACCTTTCTCATTATGAAAATAATTGAAGAAGGGTACATGGCATATGTTCACAGGTATACATGGATAGAGGGTACAGGTTGAATTTGATGGGAAGGGATGATTATTTTTTTTTTTTGTAGGGCAATTGGGGTTGGGTGACTTGCCCAGGTTCACGTGGCTGGGTTTTTGTTTGTGTGTTGGGTGTCTGGGGCCGGATCTGAGCTCGGTTCCTTCTGGCTCCGGGGCTGGCTCTCTGCTCGCTGCGCCACCAAGCTGCCCCAAGGAAGGGATGAATCTTAAGGGGTAAAGTCAAGAGGTGAGAGAGGAAAGTGGCAAGAGGAGATGGAGAGAGACAGGGTAGGGCAAACTATCTCATGGAGAAGAGGCAAGGGGAAGTAGTTGCAACGGAGGGGAAGAACAGGAAGGCAAAAAGGCAAAAGCATATTCTCATTGAAGTTGGCTCAAGGAGAGAAACACATACATACTAAATGGAATATCTTACCCTCACTCACTCTCCTGAGTAGGGGAAAGGGGGATGAGAGGGGGGATGATGGAGGGGAGGGCATTCTGGGGGGAGGGGAGGTTGGAAGTACCCACTATCAAAGAGGGACAGGATCAAAGTAGGGAATGGACCAGGTGGGAGGTGAGACGGGTGGGAGGGAAATATAAGCAGTCTTTTACAATATATCTACTATGGTAATGTTTTGCATAGCTATACATGTACAACACATACTGAATTGCTTATCTTCTCAGAGGGAGTGGGTGACAAGGGAGGAAGGGAATGGATCTGAAAATCTAAGTTTTAAAATTAAATGTTTCATAAGATGTCCAGGCAGTGGGGCTCAGAGATTCACCTTGCCCTAATGGCAAAGTCGAAGGGGGTATGGGAGAAGATATGGGAGAGAGCAGATTGGATGAGGGGATATCTGGTGGGACTGCTATTCTGTGGTGGTGGGTAGGGAAAAAAATGGGGGAAAATGTAACTCATAATCTGGTGGAAATGAATGATGTAAACCAGAAGTTAATAAAGCATTTGTTTAATTAAAAAAAAAGATTTTAAGTTACAGATAGATTGCCAACTACATCCTATCTGGAGTTAGTTTCCACATTATGAAGTAAGGTTTTATTAATGCAGTTTGATTTTTAAGCCACATTCACTAATACAATAACCTACCCACTCTCCTAACATAAATAAAAAATACTTAAATAAAAAAACTTAGCTAAAACATTCATTTTCTATAGGCAGCATTTCCTTTTGCCCTCAGCTTCTAGTACTTTCTCATCTAAGGTTAACTTGTAATTTCTTTCTATGTATCTTATTCACAGACACATACATACACAGTACACACAAACACAAATATATGTACATCTCCCCTGAGAGAATGCAAGTTACTTGAGAGTAAGGAACTTTTATCCTTCAGTGCCTAACATAATGTCTGGCACATAGTAGGCCCTTAATAAATGTTTATTATTTGATTTTAAAACTATGCACAGTGCTTCAGCAGGCCAAAAGGGTATGCAAGGCATAAGGAAGCTTGAGCATGTGGGATCTGAGAGCTTAAGGAACTAGATGTTAGAGTAGATGAAGGAGCATCAATATGTAGGTTGAAGTCTTCAAGCATGAGGGCATGAGTTAAGGTGGAGAGAAAGAATGTAATCCAGGATCTGAGGAAGGAAGAAGACTGTCCTGGGGAGTCAATGGATAATGACCCAAGAATCTGAATTTGGTAATAAATTTGAATAGTTCGAACCTCAAAGGAAGAAAGAGTGCTAAACTGTGGTAGAGGATTAGCCTGAAAGTGGCAGTGGGGAACAAAGAGACTTTCGACTACTCCACCATGATCTATTTATCTGGGATAGAAGTGAAAATACAACCAGTTCTAGAAAGAATAGCCAGGGATGAACTGTCATAGGTAGGAACCAGGTCTCAATCTCAATGAATGCCAGAAGGAAGAAACAAAAAAGAAAAAGGATTAAGATGAAAGGGCAGTTTGTCAGTTATGGAGCAGGAATTCTATAGAGCATAATGGAAAAGGTAGGAAGATCTGGAGGGGAGAATGAATGGTTAGGACTGAGCGGGGTGGGAATCAGGAAGCAGGCAACTGGGGAGAGGGAACATGATTTTTATATTAACAGTGGGGAGATTCAGAATCACTGGGATGGAGAGACAGTGAGGGGTTGGGAATATGCTAATCTTTGAGCAATGAATCCAGGCAAAGTATCAGTGATCTAAGAGAAGCCTGCGGTGGTGGTGGTGGAGAGTAGGGGTGTAAGAGGGTGATTACGTTGTACAAGGTTTTCTCTCAAGGTTTAGCCTTGTGGCAGATGGCAATGTTGTATCCTGTGAGGACAGAGGAAGCTCTCCATCACATTCAGATTTTATGGGGGTGTGTGGTCTTGGCAGGAGGCAAGGGATAGCAGTATGAAATGGGCTAACTGAATGAGTGAGGGGTAGTATCTGGCTTCGGGAAGAGCCCATGTTCTGGAGAAATAGATCTGGTCAGGTAACAGGGTTTGGGGCTGGCACAAGGCTCCAGGAGGACCATGAAGTGACAATGGAGTTTCCTCTTCATCCTGGCCATTTTCTGATCTGCCAGCTAGGTTGGACTACCTTCTTGTTCCCCTAGATCTAACTCTGAACACTGTAATCCACAGTACCATTACCCCTAGAAAGGCCACATCAGTTGACTGACCTATTCAACTATGTTTGTCTCTTCTCATCTTTGTAACTACTTTCCCTGGCCACCATTCCCTAAAGGTGTTATCTTCCCCATTAGAAAGCAATCTCCTTGAGGACAGGGGCTTTGCCACTTTTTTTTATTCTTAGTGCTTTGCACTGTGTTT
This sequence comes from Gymnobelideus leadbeateri, assembly GCA_011680675.1. Lineage (NCBI taxonomy): Eukaryota > Metazoa > Chordata > Mammalia > Diprotodontia > Petauridae > Gymnobelideus > Gymnobelideus leadbeateri. The sequence continues at coordinate 107,148 of WOXC01004619.1, read as the reverse complement.
ATCACAGAGTAACAAGATAGAGAGCCTGGACATGTCTCATCAGTAAAGGGAGCTTATCAGGTGAAGAAATACCTTCTACTAATGAAGGTGGTAACTTCCTCTGCAACTTATAGCCTGAAAAAGTTTCTAGGGGGCATTGGGAGGTTAAGTGCCTTCTTGGGGTCAGACAACCACTTTTGTAACAGTAGGAACAAAACAGAAGTCAAATCAATGTGTAACAAAAACCTTTAATTAGCATTTAGTTCAGGTTCAGCTGTCACTGAACCTGGCAATTTCAAAACTGAGTATTAAGACATTAAGGAAGCACAGGTGTAAAATGCTTTTATCATTAGTGATTTCTGCCTCAACAAATCTCCACTTTTATTACCCGAGGATGTATTTGGAAGAAGAATGAGTGTGTTAAAAGTAGGACTTGAACCCAGAATCTTCCTGATGTTTTGCCTGGCTCTCTATCTGCTTTAGATTCATTCATGGGTATAAATGTATATATGTTATTTTTTTCTTTGTTAAGAATGGTATATCCCTATCATTTCATAAACATTGGAAATTCCCAGTGAGGAAATTCCGTCAACAGATAAAGTCAGGAACTGTTCTACAACTTTTAGTCTTAGAGAAACTTAGAGAATAAAGACACTGTATGTAGACTCATGAAGTCATATTACCAAAATGTTGATAACTCAGTGCTGGGAACATAGTGGGCCCCTAATTAATGCTTGTGATGGAGTCTCTTAGTAGTGTTTCTTTTTTTCCTTCCTCAAATGTTTACATATATACTTATATGTTTACTTATCATCTTCTCTACATCAGCATGGACTAAAAGGTAAGCTTCTAGAGGGCAGAGCATGTTTTTCGTCTTGACTTTGTATCCCCAGTTCCTAGCACAATAACTTGTATATAGCTGGTAATAAATGCATGTTGCAGTACATTGTTGGCTTAGATATTAGAGGTACAGGTATTTATTTCACTATTAATTAAAATTATACTACTATTTACATAGGTGGTACAGTGGATAGAGTTCTAGACCCAGAGTCAGAAAGACCCTGAGTTCAGATCTGGCCTCAGATACTCACCAGCTCTGTGACCCAGGGTAAGTCCCTTAACCCTGTTTGCCTCAGTTTGCTTACTTGTAAAAAATGAACTGAAGAAGAAAATGGCAAACCACTCTAGTATCTTTGCCAAGAAAACCTCAAATAGCTTTGTGAAGAATTGGATGCAGTTGAAAAACAACCACAATTTACCTAAAGTCATAGATAGAATCAGAAGCTATGCAGTCTGGCTCATACCTACAGCAGAATTCCTTTCTTTGGGACCCCTGACAAGGATTGTCCAGTTTCTGCTTGAAGACCTGTAGTGATGGGACATAGTACCTCAGAAGAGATCTTATTTGACTTTGGATTGCCTACAAATCAAGGCAACTTTCTTTCTTTATATCAAACCATAGCCTACATTCCTTTACCTTCTAACCATCACTCCTAGTTCTTCCATCTGCAACCAAACAAATCAAGTCTTAATTCATTTCTCACATGACACTCCGTCAGATACCTTAGGACAAAGATTGTATCATATCCTGGCCCCCTTTCCCCAGTCTTTTCTTTTTCTGAATAACTCCCCCTGGTCCTACAACAGGTCCTCCTGTATCATTTTTTGGATGCCTCTCACCCATCCTTCTTACCCTCCTTTGGATTCAAGAACCCTGGCTTGTTATTGTCTTTGTTAGAATGCTTTTTCTGGCAAAAGGGAAATTCTGCTTTGCTTTATTTAAAAAAAAAAATCTGTGGTCATGTAAGTCCAAAGGTGATTTGTTGTAGCAAGTAAAAGTCACTGAGCCTTCCTTAACTTCCTAACTTCATTTAAAAATGAGGTCATGTGACCAGAAATAGCCCTCTATTATTAATTCTACTGTTGAAAGGAAAGCCATTTTTTCTAGCAGAACTCTTCGGGTGGGTGAAGGAGTATAATAAAGGAATGATTAAGTGGGGGACATTTTAAGTTGGCCCCACAGTAAATAAATTTGAAAATAGATGTGTCATGTAAATTGATATGAGTATTTATAGGAGAGCAATCCTTAACCATGCTGATCACTCGGTGCCTAAAACAGAACTAAGGCTGAAATGCCAAGGCCGAGGGCCTAAAGACAGAAAGAAGTCTGGTTGTCAAAGATAGATAGCAAGGCACTTTACTCCTGTATTCGAGATAAGCCAGGGGAAGGAAGTTTCAGAAAAGCTACCTTTTCATCCTTATTCCTTTGCCCACAGGGGAGGAGGGATTTTCTCATCAGCAACATTGGCTCCAGAATTGCATCCTCATAACATACCATGTGCTGTCCCATGTGTCCCTTTGCCATCCGGAAAACCCCTAAGTAGGCAATAGTGGGTGATGAGATAATCTCTAGAAGAGAAAACAAGACATTTTTGGCCAGAGCCTGAGAAAAATGGGAGGGAAAGAGCAGATCCATGTGGATACCTCCTTCTATCTAAGCAAATTGGAAAGGTCTTTCCCCTGATTCCTGCTGACATCTCCTGATGGAAATTTCTTCCCTTGACAGAGATACAGATGGAGTTTACCAACATGGGTACTGTAGGAACATTCTGGGATAATGAAAAAATGCCCAAGGTAGCCATATGTTCAGTGGTCCTTCGTTTGAAGTAACTCCAGTTGGGTGACTGTACAATTGAATTTTTGGCAACATTGGCTGAAGGGGGATCCTCAGTGTTCTGTCTCTCAGTATTTTTCCCACATTTCTTTGAGATCTGAAACTGAAATACCAATCTCAAGCACTCAAAAAGCAGTTATTTTCTTTCCTCTATCAACTTTTTCTTTTTTTGCTGGGCCCAGAAATGTTTTCCTAAAGGTCAGTATGACCTGGCCCTTGTCCAAACTCAGGAAATGAATTCCATCTTCCATCTGACTACCTTAAAATCATTTTTATATATTCTGTACATGGCAAATGCCACTCTCCCAACTGCATGAGATCATAAACTCCTGAGATGGTGGAGGGCCTGCTGCTTTTCATCTCTGCATTTAGCAAAGGGTATTACACATAGTAGGCATTTATGAAATAGTTACTAAATACAGTTTAATTGAATTGCCATGAGCTTTCCTCTCTTCCTGATTCAAAGTGCTTAAGTGAGGATGAGGAGTGGGGGGAATTTGTAAATTACATCTTCTCCATGGCCAAATATTCCAAGGTTATTATGCTGGAAGCAGCTTGGTACAGAGGGGAAAAACACTCAATCTAGAGTCAAGCCTTTCATCTCTTGTCAGCTTAATGCCTATGTGACTTTAGGTCAGTTTACCTTCCTGAGATTCATCTTCATCATCTGTAAAATGGAGGAATTGAACCAGATAACATCTGATGTCTCTTCCAGCCCTGTGCCCAGTTCATTTTCTCTCCTAGTCACTTCTGAGTTCTTCCTAAAATCATTTCTTCCTTCCTTTTGTCTTTAATTTTCCCTTATCCATTGATTCCTACCCTGATGCCTACAGACATTTTAGGTTTTCTCCACTCTTAAAATCCTTTTACTTGACCCTCTCTTCTTTTCAAACAATTCACATTCCCCATTTATCATTTATGATCTATGTGACCTTGGATAAATCCCTTAACCTCTCTGGGCCTCAGATGTTTCCACAATGAGGGCATTGGACCAGATGGCCTCTCAGGTCTCTTCCAGCTCTAAGTATATGATCTCATGATCCTTTTCTCTTTTCCCTTTAAAAGCCAAACTCTCAGAAATAGCCACTTACAACCACTCATTCCTTCCATTTCCTCTCCTCCCACTCACTTTTCAGCACTTAACCTGGCTTGCAACAGCACTGCTAAAGAGTACCCCGCCTTCTCCCCAAGGTTACTAGTCATTTCTTGACTGCTAAATTGAATTACTTTTTCTCAGTCTTCATCCTGCTTTACCCCTCTCTGCAAATTTTGATTCTGTCTATCACTTCTTCCTCTTAGATACTCTCTCCTTCCATGAATTTTTGTGATGCTGTTCACTCTTAGTACTCTCCCTGACTGTCTATCTCTCCTCAGTCTTTACTACTAGGTTATTTTAGTAGTAGTAATAATAATAATAATAGCTATTAATTTATATAGTGACTACTTTGTGCCAGTTAGATGGTAGGTAGGTGGTGCAGTGGAGAGAGTGCCAGGCCTATAATCAGGAAGACTCCTCTTTCTCAGTTCAAATCCAGCCTCAGATACTTACTAGCTGTGACCTGGGACAAGTCACTTAATCCTGTTTACCTCAATTTCCTTATTTGTAAAATGAGCTGGAGAAGGAAATGGCAAATCACTCCAGCATGTTTGCCAAGAAAACCCTAACTGGGATCACAAAAAGTTGGACATGAAACCCACTGAACAATAATAACAGTGTGCCAGTGAATATGCTTTACAAATATCATATCATTATATCCATCTTCCACTTACTGTGTGAATGACTTTTAACACTTTGTCCTGGTCATTTTCTCTTTTTAAAAATCCATTTTATTTATTGGTGATTTCATCAACTCTAGTACATTTAATCTCTTTGGTAGAGACAAATACCACATTTATATATCCATCCCTGCTCTCTGTCCTCAGCTGCAGTCCTGCCTGTGTAGGTGGCAAAGTGTATTGAGAAAGGAAAGGAAAGAAGGAAACAAGTATTTTTAAAAGTGCCTACTATGTACCCAGCACCATGTTAAGTCCTTTATAAATATGATCTCATTTGGTCCTCCCAATAACTCTATAAAGTGAGTGTTATTGTGATTCTTATTTTACACTCTAGTAAACTTGAAAATCAGGCAGAGTTTACATGACTCACCCAGGGTCACATAGCTAGTAAATTTCAGAGGCCAGATTTCAATTTAGATCTTTCTGACTCCAGGACCAGCAAGCCCTCTATCCACTGAGCCACCTAAACACCTCTTAAATCAATAGCAGCCTCAGACACTTACTAACTATGTGACCCTGGAGAAGTCACATAACTTTAGTGTGCTTCAGTTTCCTCATCTACAAAATGAAGATAATAGTAGCACCTATCTCCCAGGCTTGTTGTGAGGATCATATGACTTAATAATTGTAAAGCACTTTGCACAATGCCTGGCACATCATAAGCACTGTATAAATGTTAGCTATTGTGATAATGATGATGTCATCCCTACTATATGTTTTTGTTAAGACTGTAAGCTCCCTGAGAACAGAAGACAGCTCCTACTATCTCTTTGACTCCTTTAAGGCCCAGTGTATTTCACATTGTGCAAAATGGATTCAAATCAAACTTTAGCTTACTCCTCGCTATGTCAATTTGAGTACATCACTTAACTCTCCTGAGTCTGTATTTCATGATCTATATTTTTAAATAATATTTTCATTTTTTCCAATTACATGTAAAGATGGTTTTCAACATTCATTTTATAAGTTTTTGAGTTTCATGTTTTTCTCCCTCCTCTTCCCCCTCCCCAAGACAGTAAGCAATCTGATATAGGTTATACATGTGCAGTCATATTAAACATATTTCTACATTAGTCATGTTGTGAAAGAAGAATCAGAACAAAAAGGGAAAACCATGAGAAAGAATAAATGGGGGAAAAAAGTGAAGATAGTCTGCTTTGATCTGCATTTAGATTCCATAGCTCTTTCTCTGGATGTTGAACAGCATTTTCCATCATGAGTCTTTTGGAATTGTCTTGGATCATTGTATTGCAGAGAAGAGCTAAGTCTATCATAGTTGATCATTGCACTATGCTGCTGTTACTGTGTACAATGTTCTCCTGGTTCTGCTCATTTCACTCAGTGTGATCTGTATATATTTTTAAAATAGTCGGGTCCTGATTATTGCAAATAATGAATTCCCTAGAGTGTGTTTGAATTTACACTATTTGAAGTTATAATTATATAAAATGATGTGATTGGTTCTAGTCCAATGGGCACTAATTGGGACCTAGTAATAATAATAGCTGTTATGCTTACCTCACTGGATTGGGGTAAAGGAAGTTATTTTCCAACTCAAAGGTATTATATAAATGTAAATTGTTATTTTAATAATAATAATAGCTATCAGCTACTAATATAATAAATAGTAAGGTTTGTCAAATTGAAGAACGAATAAATAAGTGAATGAACTTGTCGCGTATTATCTATGTGCTTTTTTAAATCAGAACATTCTGATTTGGGACACTGCTCTATGTGACCCTCATTTAATTGTATTTGTGTGGTATGAGTTATATACACCTTTGTTGATTTCTGGAGTAAACAATTTGAATCCTTTTATTTTAGGCTCAGATGCAGAGGGCTGAAATACTGCATTCACACGTGAGATGCTAGCTGAGGAAAGTACAGGAAAAGGAGGAGACAAAACAGCTGGTAGCCAACCAAAGCCACAGCCTTAGTAAAATAGGGAGTGCACTGGCTTTGGAGATAGGAGACATAGGTTCAAATCCCAGGCTAGCTGTTTACTATCTGTGTGAGCTTGAGCAAGTCAAACTTTGTGGGCCAGCTCTGGATCTTGTGATTTTGAACCAAAGTTTAGCTGTGTTTGTGAAGGAGGGACATGTTAAGATATGTTATCAGAAAGATGTATGACCAAAGAATAGTCTGATCCAGTCATATAGTGGGAGTAATGGAAAATCTACCTACCTCAGCTTCCTTTCAGTCCCAACTAACAATCCTACCTACTTTAGGAAACTGACTCCGAACCCTTTTAATTCTAATTATTTCCTAGCTATCCTGTATATCACTTGCTTTGTATATATTCTTTTGCATATTGTCTCACCCATTAAACTGTCAGCTCCTTGAGGGCAAGGATTATCTTTTGCCTCTCTTTATATCTTCAGGTTTAAGCACATAATATGTACTTAATAAATGTTTATTAATCATTGATAATTAATGGACAAAGGTTCATGTGTTCACATGTTTAGAGCAGGGAAGATAGAGCCTAAGTTACACTCCTTATTTTACAAAGGAGGAAACTGAGGCTTAAGGAGGTCATAGGATCATGAGATTATCTATTTAGTTCTGGAAGGGTCCTCAGATTCAAGATTCAAACTTGGGTTCTTTACTTCCCATTTTGATGTTATTATTATTATTATTTTTTATTAAAGGGGCCATCCCTTGTCTCACTTTTTAAAGAGGTCTATTCACTGAATGGGCATTACCTCATTCAAAGTGAGAACATGGAAAGACTTTAGTCTAAAAAAAGTCTCCAGGGTCTCCCATTGCATCCTGAGTCACCTCCAGTCATCCTGATGAATATCAGGCCACTGGACTCAGGTGGCTCTGGAGGAGAAATTGAGGCTGGTGGCCTTGCACCATCCTCCTTCACTCAAATCCAAAATCAACTGCAAGTCATGTCATCATTCCCTGATGCCATGGTTAAATGCACAACCCATACAATGCCTACAGGAAGGTTCCCAGCACATTGGGTGAATGTGTTCTCCCTTTTGTGGAGGATTTGCAGGAAGAAGTCAAAGGTGGGTTGTGTGTGATGTGCATTACTGTTGGGGGAAGGAGGGAAAGGAGTGCCTTCATCAAAGGCTCCACTGAATTAAGTTCCTCTGAGCATGCATGATGAGTATTGTGCCTTGGGCTTCCTGATATAGACTGCTTTGATACTGCAAAAGACTGAACATTTGATTGATGTGGCTATTTCCTTTATTGTCACAGATAAAGAAATTCTCTACACCTGGGCAACTGAACTTCATGAACTACTATTCCCTCCTTCTCCCAGTTCCCTCCCCCTGCAAAAAAAATTACCACTTGATGGTTGTGCTTCTAAAGCTTATATTGACCATGGAGACAGTGGAGGACTCTTAGAGCTTGGCCACCATAGTCCTTGGGCAATAGACACACTGAACTTCCCTGGGATATTCTGATACAGGCCTGAACCAAAAATGGGTGTGATGCCCAAAAAGTGTTCAATAAATTCAATACAAATGGGGCAGCTGGGCAACTTCCATTTCCCACCACAATAACTGAATCCCCTCTGTAAGCCCTATTACTGCCACCCTGTGTCCTAAGGCAGAGCTGTGTCCTTCCTTATTTCAGAATGAAGGAAAGAAGGGCAGCCTGTCCAGACAGAGGTAAGTAGCTAATTCTGGAGATGTATTTGCTTCCTTCTTTTGGAAATATTCATAAAGAAAACACACCCTGCAGGTTTTATATCCTCATTTTCAGCCCTCTAGTGTTCCTGCACAAACTCCCCAGGTCTGGCTTCCTTTCTGGGGAATGATTTGGTACATGCCTAATTAAGTTAGTCTAGCTCATTCCTGGGTAATATAAAACATATTTATAAACCCAGATTCTCTACTTAGGCCTTTGATTTGCTTAAAGTTTCATCTGTCTTTTTTCCCAAGGTCAGCTCTTTTTTTGGGGGGGTTTAGAGTGGGGGGAAGGGGAAGTAGGGAGGAGAGATTGATGTCTTTTTTTGCTGGGTGACCTGACCAGAGACTTTGTAAGGGAAGTGGGGGAGTGAGGAGGGAAGACAAATGTAGTTTGGCAGGACATTAAGGAAAACCACAATATTGTCTTGTAATGGAGCTCCTATCTGATCAGGGGAGTCAAATGTGGTCCCAGAGTTGTGTCTCAGAGGAAGCTAAATCCGCCAGCTCCTGTCCAGTTGATGGCCTAGATCCTTGCAGAGATAGCCCACTGTCTGCTGGAGATACCAGCTGCTAAGACATGCCTGGTGTTTGCTTCCAATCCGGAGGCAGCCAAGGTCCTCCCTTCTTCCATAATCTCTAGAGCAGGGGTTCCTAAAGTTTTGGGGTTGCTATGTAACTATGAGGAACTGTTTTCTTAATAGGTATGCTGGTACTGGGAATGAGGAAATGGGGGATTTTCTAATGGCACCTGTGAATCTGACTGTGTGCATATAGGTCACTGTTAGGCAATAAATGAGGTTATGACTGAGCTTACACAGCTATGGGAGGAGGTGGAATGGGGGAATGTCAGCTGTTATGGGTGAAAGGGTAGATGTGTTTGTGTTGGAGACAAGTCTCATGATTGGCTATTAGGAGAATAGGATGTTATCAATCTTCTCAGCAGGAAACTGCTTGATCACAGACATCTTAAAGTACTGCCCAGTCCCCCAGGAGCCCCCTGCTTTGGTGACCACTTCCCTAGAGGATCTGAGAAGAAAAACTGCAGCCCTGCCCGCAACCCCCCCCCCCCATCAAAGCAGCAGGAATAGTTAATGAACAAGGCTCCTATCCCTTCTATTCTCTTATGGTTTTCTTCCTGTTGTTCTTGATTGCCCATCACTCTTCTCCTTCCCCCCTGACAGCAACCCCCTCCCAAATCTTTCTTTCTCTACAGGAGATGAAGATGTGTTGGCTGTAGCCTTAATTCCTGGGACAAATGGCCTAGTCATTTCCCTCAGAAAGGTCCATGCCAAGGCCTACCAAAAGCGTGAGGTATTGCTGTAAAATTTGTTTCAAGGGGCAGGCAGCAAATCTGTTCCCTTGGCAGAGGGTAGGAGCAGTAGCTTGTGACTCTCTCCTGATAACCAAGCCAGGCCATGGGACAGCCAGCATTTCAGCAGGAGGGTTGGTATGTAAACAGACTATGCTCACTGGTAGGAAGTTGTTTCCACTGACATTGTTAGTCACACATGAGATGTCCAGGCAGCATTCCAAGCTTGTCTTAAGGGGTAGGAGAAGGGGAGGCAAGAACATCTTCCTTGCTCCTTACAGATGGGGAAACTGAGTCCCATTTAGGGCAAAAAGTCTTGTTGCAAGCTACATGAACAAAGGCATAACACTGTTTACTGATATTTTATAATATGGTTCTCAAAATACCCCTGGGAGGCAGGTAGTGAAAATTTTATTATATATTATCTGTTTTAGAGATGAAGAAAAAGGCTTAGAGATTAAATGACTTGCTCCGGGTCTTATAGTTACTAAGCCATGGAACTAAGACTCACTTATTCACTCACTCACTCAATAAGCATTTATTAAGCTCCTACTAAGAGTTAGGCCCTACAGATACAAAACAACAACAACAAATGAAACAGCCTCTACCACATTTCTTGTGTCTGTCCAATCATTCCACCAGCCTAGTTTAAGCCTCATCATCTCTCTATTGGACTGTTAAAGGTTCCTAACTAATCTCCCAGCCTCTGCCCTCTCAAATGCCCCCACCAGGGAACTGCCAAAGTGATCTTCCTCAAGTACAGGTTGGATCGGGTCATTCCTCTGCTCAATAAATCCCAGTGGATCTGTTACTCCTAGGATCAAATATAAACTCTTCTGTTTGGCATTTGAAGTCCCCTACCGCCTAGCTCTGACCGGCATTTATAGCCTGATTATTCCTCTTTACACATCCCATGGTGCAGCCAAATTGGCCTTCTCGCTCCTCATCCACAAAGCATTGCAGCTATTATCTCCATGCCTTTATGCTGGCTGCCCTTCAGCCCTGGAATGCATTTTCACCTCACCTCCATCTCTTATAATCCCTGTTTTCCTTCAAAGCACAGTATAAATACCATTTCCTACATCAGTACACTCTGCAGCTGTTGCTTTCCCCTCTGAAATTAGATTATATTTATTTTGGATATATTTTGACTGTGTTTCTATGTATAGGTGTTGTTCTCCTGCTGCCCAGATCATTTGATGCTAAATCCAGTGCTTGTACCCCTAGGTGACCTCTGTGTCTCATAGTCCCCTTGACCTTTCCCCTCCCCTCCATTGGAGGGTCCATCAAGCCTCTTCCTCTGCCCTTTCCATTCTTCTGTGGCTTTTTCCAGGTACATAGTCTCTAAATTATCAAGAAAACCTAAATCAGAGCTACAGATTGGAAGAGCTCTGATATCTCCTAATTAGGTAAACACATTACTGCCATGTACAAACAAACAACAGATTAGCACAAGGAACAGCAAGGAACCACTGCACAGTAACCAGCTACTAACAGAACTGTGTGCAGGCAGACCCAGCTGTGAGATCATGTAGACAGCTCACGTTCCCAGCAGGCTGGCTTCCTGCTTTCCAGAATGCCCTCTGCTATCTTTCAGGTGTCTTCCTTCCTTGCTGGAGAGGATGACTTTGTCTGGAAGAGATAGCCAATTCTTTCTTTTCTGGGAAATGAAGTTTGTTTTGAGGATAGCCGGAGTAAAAGTTTCATATTAGATTAACATTCTAATCTAACGTGAATTTGTGAGGAGGGAAGACAAATGTAATTTGGCAGGACATTAAGGAAAATAATAATAACAATACTGGCAAAATAATAATAACAATCATAATGTTTATAAAATAAAGATAAAAGCATAGAAAACATAATATAAAATTCAACGTAATGTAGTTATCAGACTAACCTTGTGCATGCATTTTGTATAAAAGCCGAAAGGAAAAGGTAATGAAGATGGTAATAGTTCCATTACACTATGTCCTGCTTACACAATATACAGATTATTGTGCTGAATTCTGGGCACCACATGTTAGGAAGTTCATTGAAAAGCCAGACCATGTCCAGAGAAAAGTAACTAGAATAACCCAGGAGCTCAAAACCATGCTGTTTGAAGATGGAATAGAGGAAATGGGAGTGGGAGAACAGAAGGCTTAAGGAAGACATATTTGGTGTCTTGAAATATATGAAGGGCTGTCATGGAGAAGATGGATTAGACTTATTCTGCTTGGTCCCTGATGGCTGAACTAGGAGCAAAGAGTGGATGCTTCAGAGAGGTAAATTTCAGCTCAGTATAAGGAAAACAGGAGAAAGTTTGGCATAATATAATGTGAATTGAACCAGAAGGCTGATATCTGAGCTCAAGAAACTCTCTAAAACTCTCAGTTAGAAAGAGCTGTATGACCTTAGGTCAATCCCTTAACCTATCAGAACCTTTATTTTCTCATCTGTCAAATATAGAGGTTTAACTAAATTATCACTAAGATTTCTTCAGGTCCTAGCATTGTATAATTTTTTGACTCCAATCCTAGTCAAAAGGGAATCAGAAGTAGAAAGTGATGCCTTGGAATGAGTTTCCTACAACTGAAAATCTTCAGATGGAAATTACATGATCACTTTTTAAAGGGATATTATAGATAGAATTCCTGCTCAGGTACAGGTGAGACTAAATGAATTCTGAGGGTTTTGTTTTGTTTTTTTTCAACTTGGAAATCCTATGATTCTGAGAGCAGTTGCCCTGTTCAATGAGGGGATACTTTTATGATTCTATCTAGTGATGTGCTGATAAATGTTTAATGAGTGACTCTTTGTAGAAAAAAATAAAGCATGCTCAACACACTTTTAATTTTAATCTGCATTATTAACATTTTTCCATTATTTTCTTATACTATAAAAATAACAAAACAGTAAATTATGCTCTGATTTGTAGTTTTTGCCAGTTCTCGGGGTATAAAATGCTCATAGTGATAATTTAATAATCAGCTTTCAGGGGTCAGCTCAAGCTAATTCCAGCACTGCTCACTTTCTATCTCTGCCCTACTCTGGGCAGAGTAGTCCACATACGCATATGTGTGTGTGTGTGTGTGTGTGTGTGTGTGTGTGTGTGTGTGTGTGTGTGTATCTTCTCCCTAATACCACACAAACTTAGCAAAGAATTAGTGGGGATGCTCTCCAACCAGGTTGTCTCCCCACACTTGCTATCCACTTGTCTGCACTCCAATATTTTGATGAATCTTTGGTCTTAATTTTTTCCCCCCGAGGGATCATAAAACCTCATTTGTGTCTTTTTATCTTATATGATTCTGGTCCATGTCTTTCTATAATCCCTCCACAGATGATCTCCTCCCCCACAAAGTCTGGAGGCTTTCTTCTGTTTCTTCTAATATTCTAGCTGGATATATAATAGTTGCCAGTACCTTGTCAGGGCTGGTTATTGTTTACCTCTTATTCTTGCTATATATGAATAACCCACCCCCTTTATCAGTTATACACATTCTTGTTGTCATATTTTATGTAATTTCTTGTGTTCTAGTCATATTAGTGATAAGCTATATGGCCAGCTTATTTTCCCTATGTAAGATTTCCCCTTTCCCTTTGTATCATCTAGTAATCTACTTCTGAGAAAATGGCATTTTATAATTCATAATCACAAGATGCCATTAGGAGAATATTTCAGTTAAACAGATGTACTTTTGAAGTAGTGAGCAATTCTTAGGATTATTGGTCCATAGATTTAGAATTGGAAGGGACCTTAGGGTCATTGAATCTAGACTATTTTTAATAAATGAGGAAACTGAGGGCTAGAGAGGTTTAATGATTTATACAAGCCACATCAGTAATAAATGTCAAAGCTAGGACTTTCACCCAAATGCTTTGACTCTAAATCCAGTGTTCTTTTCATTGAGAGTGCTATGCAGCTTCCCAAGTATGATCTAGCTCATTCTTTCCCTTCTCTGCAGTTCAGAGACCACTTCATGGTGCACTAGTGACTCTTGTCCAAGATATATGTTTGGCCCTTATTGATCAATCAATCAGTCAATCAGAGGTTATTCATCACTTACTATGTGCTAAACATGCTAAATGCTGAGGCTATAAAGAAAAGCAAAGATCATGTGACAGAGTTTTCAGATTTAGTCGCTTTCTCTTCCAATTCTAAATAACTACACCAGGTGTTGCCCTGTTTGTTCTTAAGTATAATTGCCTTGTACTGCCATTTATAGGATAAAAATATATTAAGTTTGTTTCATAGTAACCTGGATAATAACAACGCATATAAATTCAATTTGTAGTGTATGATTAAAAACACTTTCTATTCATTATTCTATTTGATCCTCACCAAAAAAAAAAAAACCCATCAAAACATCAAAAATAAAATGATATAGTCATTATCTGAAAACAGTGTCAAATTCAGAAACTGAGCATGGTTTTAAATCCTGACTTCAACTAATTATCTGCATGACCTTGGAAATGTCACTTATCCTCTCTGGGCCTCAGTTTCCTCATCTTTAAAAATGAGAGATTTTCTTTTGGGGACAGAGCCAGTATGGCAGAGTATAGAAAGCACTCAGCTAAGTTCTCCCAACATTTCCCTCCAAACAACTTTAAAATAATGCCTCAAATCAAATTCTGGAGAGGAAGAACCAACAAAAGGTCAAAGCAAGACATTTTTCCAGCCCAAGGCAACAACAGAGGTTGGAAAGAGAGATCTGTGACACAGGGTGAGTCCTGGTCTGGAGCCCATGTGAATGAAACATCAGGGATGGGATTAGGTGGTGGTGACAGAAGTATCAGCAGTTTGGGTAGTTCTCAAGCCAGAGGGCTGGCAACTGGCAGCTGGTAAGTGTCAACTAGTCAGAAAGAGATTATAAGGTACCTCTGTGCTAGCACTGGAACAGACACTATTTGGCAACTGCATTGCCTATACCCACTTCTGGGTAATAGTTCAAGGGCAGAGAAGAACACTTTCAGTCAAAAAGGAAGCCCTGAGAGGCACTATCACTTCTAGCCCCAAGGGATCAGGGACCCTGAGGAACAGTATTATTTCTAGTCCAAAAGGAAGAGGGTCTCTGAAGAGCAATATCAATTACGATCACAAGGGATCACAGGTCCTTCCTGGTAAGGACCAGAGCACAAACCAAGAGAGCAGTGATGACACCTTTCCCCAGACCACATCACTTTAAAAACACCAAAAACTTGGAAATCCCCAGAACGAGTGTTGAAAATAGCAGTGCAAAAAGGTCTAAAGCTTAATACAGTACCCCCTACCTGTCCCACCCTGCTTCCATTCTAGGAACAGAGCCCAACATTAACATAAAGTTCCAGATAAAAAATAGGCTGGAAAACTGAGGAAAAAAAAGAACTTGACCATAAAAAGCTGCTATGGTGACAGGGAACATTGATTGCCTAGACAAAGAAAAAAAAATCAAGGAAAAGTACCCCAATATCCTAGAATCATAGGATAAGATAAAAATCAAAAGAATCCACCAATCACTACCTAAAGGAGATCTCAAAATAAAAACATCCAGAAATGTTATAGCCAGATTTCAGAGCTCCCAAGTCAAGGAGAAAATACTACAAGCAGTCAGAAAGAAACTAAATACCATAGAACTACAGTCACAATCACACAAGATTTAACTTCTGCCACATGAAGGGGCAGAGGGCTTGGAAGATGATATTATAGAAGGCAAAAGAGCTCTGGTTACAATTAAGAATAGCCAACCTATGCCACAAAATTGAGTATAATACTTCGAGGGGAAAAATAGATATCTAATGAAATAGAGAACTTTCAAGCATTCCTGATGAAAAGATCAGAACTGAATAAAAATTTTGACTTTGAATACAAGACTTGAAAGAAACATAAAAAGGTAAACATGAAAGAGAAATCATAAGGGACCTAATAAGGTTAAACTGTTTACCTTGCTATGTGGGTAGATGATAATATGTATCTTTAAAGAGCTTTATCATTATTAGGGCATTTAGAAGGATTCTAAATAAAAAGAGGGTGTGTGACTGAGTTGATCATGTTGAGATGATATAAAAAAAAGTGAATAAGTAAGAAAGAGGGATACCCTGGGAGAAGGAAGAAGGTAGAGGTAGAATGCAGCAAATTTTCTCATATAAAGGACGTACATAAGAAAGAATTTTTATAGTGGAGGCCAAATATTGGGGGTGGCAGCATATTTGAACCTCACATCTAAATTGCTTCAAAGAGGGAATATATATATAATTTTTAAATTAGTAATAGAAATCTGTTTTACCCAACAGGAAAGTATGAAGGAAAAGGGGTAAGAGAAAGGTGGAGTGATAAAAGGGAGAGTGGATTAAAGAGAGAAGTGGTTAAAAGCAAAACAGACTTTGGAGGAGGGACAGGATAGAGAGGGAGAGGAGAGGGAGAGGGAGAGAGACAGAGAAAGAAACAGAAATGAGGAAGAGGAGGAGGAGATGAAGAAGAAGAAGAAGTAGTAGTAGAAGTAGTAGTAGTAGTAAAGGCACAGTTAGTAATCATAACTATGAGAGTGAATAGGATGAACTCACCTGCAAAATGGAAACAGATACCATAAAACCAGAATCTAACAGTATGTTGTTTACAAGAAACACATTTGAAACAGAGGGATACACACATAGATTTAAAATAAGAGACTGGAGCAGAATCTATTATACTTCAGCTAAAGTAAAAAAGGCAGGGGTAGTAATCAGTCTCAGAAAAAAGAAAAACAAAAATAAATCTAATTAAAGGGGATAAATTGCTAAAAGGAACCATAGACAATGAAATAATATCAATACTAAACATATACACCAAATGGCATCAAAATTCATAAAGGAAAAGTTCAGTGGGTTATAGGAGGAAATAGACAGTAAAACTATATTAGTGGGGGACCCATAAAATATAAGAAAGAAGTTAAGGAGATAAATAGGATCTTAGAAAAGTTAATATGATAGATTTTTGGAGAAAACTGAATGAGAAAAAAAGGAGTATACCTTTTTCTCTGACCATGTTTTTTTTGTTGTTTTTTTTTTTTTTGCATTTTGGAGGGCAGTTGGGGTTAAGTAACTTGCCCAAGGTAACGGCTAGGTTTTTTTGTTAGTGTGTGTGTTAAGTGTCCGAGGCCGGATCCGAACTCAGGTCCTTCTGACTCCAGGGCCGGTGCTATACTCACTGTGCCACCTAGCCGCCCCTCTGACCATGTTTTAGGGCATAAAAACCTCACAACCAAATACAGAAAAATTAAATGCATCCTTTTCAGATCATAATTCAATAAAAATAATTTAATAAAGGGATATGGAGACAGATTGAAAGTTCATTGGAAACTAAATAATCTAATCCTTAAAAAAATGACTGGATCAAAGAACAAATCATAGAAACAATCAGTAATTTCATTAAAGAGAATAACAACAGTGAGAAAACCTAAAACCTGTGGTATTCAATCAATGTGGTACTTGGTAGAAAATTTATATCTCTAAATACATACATTAATAAAAGAGAAAAAGAATAGATCAATGAATTAGGCATGTGACTAGAAAAAATTGACTAGAACAATTAATCCCAATATTATATAAACTATTTGAAAAATAGGTAAAGAAGTCCTCCAAAATTCCTCCTATGATACAAATATGGTTTTGTTACCCAACCCAGCAAAAACAAAAACAGAAAAAGAAACATATAGATTAGTTTCCTTAGTTAATATTGATGTGAAAATTTTAAAATAAAATTCAGGCAAAGAGACTATAGCAATATATAACAAAAATCATACAGCTAGGATTTATACTGGGAATGTAGGGCTGGCTCAATATTAGGAAAATTATGAGCATAATTGACCATATCAATAACAACAAAAATTATATGATATCTCAATATATTCAGAAAAAATCTTTGATAAAAAACAACACTCTTTCCTATTAGAAACTCTAGAAAACATTAGCTGGAGAATGGTTGAATAAGTTGTGGTATATGACTGTGATAATATACTGTTGTGCTGTAAAAAATGACGAGCAAGATGGTTTCAGAAAGACTTGAGAAGACTTTTTTTTTTTTTTTTGCTTTTTGGAGGGCAATTGGGGTTAAGTAACTTGCCCAAGGTCACACGGCTAGATTTTTGTTTGTGTGTGTTAAGTGTCTGAGGCTGGACCCAAACTCAGGTATTTCTGACTCCAGGGCCGGCACTCTACTCACTGTGCCACTTAGCCACCCCAACCTGAGAAGACTTATATGAACTGATGCAAAGTGAAGTGAGCAAAACCGGGAGAACATTATGCACAGTAACAGCAATATCAACTGGGAGAGACTTTACTCTGATTAAGACAATGGTCTAAGACAATTCCAAAGGACCCATGATGAAAAATGCTATCCATTTTCAGAGAGAGAGATCTGAAAAATTCTGAATGCAGATTGAAGCATACCTAAAAGAAAAAAACCCAACTCTCTATATTTATTGTTTTATTGTTTGTGTTTTCTTTTGCAACGTGGCCAATGTGGAAACATGTTTTGCATGACTTCACAGGTATAGGGAGAGGGAGAGGGAGAGAGACAGACAGAGACAGAGATGAGGAAGAGGAGGAGATGAAGAAGAAGATGAAGAAGTAGTAGAAGTAGTAGTAGTAGTAAAGGCACAGTTAGTAATCATAGCTATGAGAGTGAATAGGATGAACTCACCTGCAAAATGGAAACAGATACCATAAAATTACTTGCCTTCTCAAGAGGAGGCAAGAGGCAGGAAGAAGGAAGAGAATTTTTTAAAATGATTGTTTAAATTGATTTTTATATGTAGTTGGGAAATATTCAATGAAATAAAAAAATTTTTTTTTTTGCTTTTTTTTGGAGGGCAATTGGGGTTAAGTAACTTGCCCAAGGTCACACGGCTAGGTTTTTATTTGTGTGTGCGTTAAGTGTCTGAGGCCGGATCTGAACTCAGGTCCTTCTGACTCCAAGGCCAACGCTCTACTCACTGCGCCACCTAGCCGCCCCTAAATAAAAATATTTTAAAAAAATAAAATAAAAATGAGAGGTTTTTACATTATGGTGTTTAGACCTCTAAAATTCCTTTCAGTTCCAAGTCTTTGGTCCATTATCTTTCCCCCTAAATCCTGTGCCTCTTAACTCCTTGTGTTACTATTGAGGTCATCATCATCCTCCTAGTCCAGAGGTGGGCAACCTGTGGCCTCAAGGCCACATGTGACCTTCTAGATCCTTGAGTGAGACCTTTTGACTGAGTCCAAGTTTTACAGAACAAATCCTTTTGTTAAGTGTATTTGTTCTATGAAGTTAGGATTCAGACAAAGGCCACATTTGAGGACCTAGAGGGCCATATGTTACCTTGAGGGTGCATGTTCCCCACCCCTGTCCTAGTTCCTCAGGCTTACAAATCTAGTAATTGTCCTGGTTTCCTCACTCTCTCCTTCCTCCAACAAATATCCAATCTATTACCAAGGTCAGTTCATTTCACCTTTGCAACATCTTTTGCATATATTCCCTTCTGTCCTCTGTTGTTGCTACCATTATGGGTCAGGCACTCATCACCTCATACCTAGATTATTGCAATAGCCTGCTGATGCATCTGCCTACCTTGTGTCTCTCCCCTCTTTGATCCATCCTCCATTCAGTAACCAAACTAATTTTCCTAAAGGTCAGGTCTGACTACGTTATCCCCCCCTACTCAGTAGACTCCAATGACTCCCTATCACCTCTAGGATCAATAATAGCTAGTAATAGCTAACATTTATATAGCACTTAGTGTGTGGTAGTTACTGTGTTAAGTGCTTTATCATTATTATGTCATTGATGCTTACAACAACTCTGGGAGGTAGATTCTATTAGTATCCTTATTTCACAGATGAGGAAAACTGAAACATGTTAAAGCTCAGGTTCACACAGCTAGTGTGAATTTGAATTCAGGTCTAGCCAAGCCCGATACTCTATCCATGTTACCACCTACCTAACTGCCTACTCAAATATAAAGTGCTTAATTTGGCTTTCAGAGCCCTTCATAATGTGGCTCCCTCCCATCATTCCAGTCTTCTTATACCTTACTTGCCAACATGTACTCTTTGATCTAATGACACTATGCTGTTCCATCCACAAAACACTTCATTTCACAGCTCTGGCATTTTTTTCTGGCTGTTTCAAATGCCTGGAATGTTCTCCCTCTTCATCTCCACCTATTGGCTTCTCTGGCTTCCTTCAATTCTCAACTAAAATCCCATATTTTTATAGGAAGGCTTTCCCAATTCCTCCAAATTTTACTGCCTTCTCTCTTTTAATTGTTTCTTATTTCTCTGATATGTAGCTTGTTTGTGCATATTTGTTTGCTTACTGTCTCTTCCATTAGACTGTAAGCTCCTTTAGGGCAGAAACTGTCTTTTGCCCCTTTTTGTAGCCCCATTACTTAGCATGGTGACTGACACATAATAGGTATTTAAAAATGTTTATTGACTGACTATACTTTCCATTTTTCAAATGAGGAAACAGTGTCAGAGTCTCATGTAATTGGCCCAAGAGCCAGGATGTTAACTCAGAGCTTTCAGCTCTTAAGTACTGAGTTCTTTTCTATGCCAAGCTGCTGCTTGATGTCAAGATAAGAGCAATGTAAGAGAATAAAATTAAAAAAAGAACCATTTCTAATAAACTCTAGATTCCATTCCTATTCTGGTAGTTGATCATATTATCATGATGCATAATGCTTCCCTTGCTTTTATAACAATTGCTTTTGTGTCATTTAAATAACTTCTACATGGAATATTGGACACAAATATTATATCATTTTTGTTTTATTACCACTTTCTATATAATTTACATGTTTCCACTTGTGAAAAGTTCTATGAATTTTTATAAAACATTTTGCTACCGTGAGATCTTTATATTACATCCTCAGGCGTCATGCTCTAAAAAAAGTTACTGGGGCCATCCAAAGAGAAAAAATAAAAAATTAGTTTGCATTTCTATGGTGTTAAAACTTGCCAGAGTACATGAACTGTGGGGACAGAAAGGTAGCAACTATGGTAAGTATCTCTACAATCTGCTTTAAACTATTTCCCAAATTGGGGCTACCTCAAAGAGAAAGTTGTAAAGTTGGCCAATTCTGTGTGGTTGCAAATCTGATTGCCTTGAATGGAGGGAAGAGAAGGAAGGAAAGAGAGAGGAAAAAGAGAGAGAGAGAGAAAGAGAGAGAGAGAGCACACTAAATGAATGAAGCTTCTTGCGATAGAGTACTGTAGCTTCAGTGGTCTGTTCTTCCTCTTTTGACTTCCCCTGTGTCTCTGTGCTCCCTTATGTTATCTCTGTCCCTAAGGATGTTTTGTGTGCTAGATCATATTGTAACTTTCCTGAATTCTGAGGCAGAGAGAACATGGTGGTGAATCTGTGTCATAAGGTCAGCAATAGCAGCATCCTTAACAACATCCATGCCACCCCTCTTTCTCAGTGTGTTTGTTTCAATATTCATTAGTTGTGGTAGGCAGAGAACATTGAGTCTTGACATACAGAGTTTTATCCTCACAGTAATGCCACAGTGATGAAAATATTATTATCCCCATTTTACAGATGAGGAAACTGACAAATAGAAAACTTAAGGCATTTCTCAAGGGCAAACAGTTGTAGTCTGATCTCAGGACAGATTTTCTAAGTAAATCCTTTGCTGCTATTATTCCACACATTGCAAAACAACATGACTCAACATTTGACACTTTATTTTTTACTTTTTTGTTTTACTGATTTATTGTTTTTCTTTTTACACTAGCCACGTTCCAGATTTCCCCTATTAAACCTTCCATTGTAACGAATATAAACAAATGAAATTGACCCACAAAACTACCAAATCGGCTTCTCATATGCAACTTTTTGCTCCTGAGGCTTTTCCCCTCCTTATTAGGAGGAGAGAAATCTATTTCATCATTGCATCTCTGGGAGTAGGTTTGGTTATTGCAATTAGTCTGAGTTCTTCTATCATTCATTAACATTTTACCTTCAGAGCTCTTCATAAAGAAGATGATAACACACTCTTCTCCCTTCCTTAATTTCCCCTTTTCAAGCCCCATTTTCCAGAAAGGAAAAACCAAGGGCCAGAGTTATTAACACGCACCAAATATAAACATTCCATTAATGGACAACATGGCATATGATGATAAATGGAAGAAAGATGGGCCCTACTCACAACAAAAGGGAGTTTCCCTTTATCAGAATTGAGGTGAATGGCAGGAGTGCCTGAGTCCTTGGCCATATGCAGCTGCTGAAAACCATCCTTCCTCTAATGGGAACCTTTCAGCTAAAATTGGAGGAAGCACCAGCAATAGCTTCAGTGTGACTGTCCCAGCAGTGAGCCCATTATCAAGGGAGGGAGCTGTAGAAGGCCTTTTCTAATTGAGCTTATTTTAGAATGTAGTTGGAAGAGAGGGGTGCAGGGTGGGGGGGAGGAGGAGGAGGGATAGGGGAAATGTGTTGGCAGAAGTCTGAAGGGACCATCACTCAAACCTGAACCAAATAAAATAAAAATAGAGATAAATAAATAAAAGTGAGGTTCAGCCAAAAAGGGGGGGGGTGGTGTGAGAAGAAAAAGAAAAAAAAGGGAGCTCACATTACCAACCAATAAACCCAATAATCCATTAGTGACCAAGGTTGCTGAATAATATAGTACTTTTCCAGTACCATAATTTATACTGCAGACTAGAGAATAGACACGGTTATTAGAGTGAGGGCTACTGGATGACACATGATGCATGACCGAGCGGCATTGATCTTCACACAACAGGAAGGTGTCTAGACCGGGAGATATATGGCTGTGTGATTCCGAGCGGGGCATATTTCATGTGGGGCCTAATGGAGTAGTGGAGCCAATGATAGATGGGCTCGCTGAGTTTCAGTAGCAGTGCAGTTATAGCGGTGCTAATGTCTGACCTCTTCTGAGCCTCATGTCCTTCATTCAGTCAGGGTGACCTCATTGAAAAGGATGGAAAAGGAGATGGTGAGAAGGGATAGGGAGGGAGGGGAAGGGGGGAAGGGAGGAGGGGGGCTGGGATGGGCAAGAAGAAAAGATAGAGGGAGAAAAGTAAAGAAAGGGATGTGAAGTGCTAAAGAATGAAATAGGGAAGAAAAGTGTAAGGTATAAGGAAAAAAGGAAAGGGATTGAGAGAGGGAATGGGAAAGAAAGAAGGTGAGAGAAGGAGATGAGGAAAGTAGGAATTAATGAGGAAAGGGGAAGGAAGGGAAGAAAGAGGGAGAGAGAGAATATAAGGGAGGAGAGAGAAAGAGGTGGGGAAAGAAAAAAGAGGGAGGGGGATGGGAAGGAGCACATCAAAGAGAGAAGATGAAAGGGAAAAGGGAGGGCAAGTTTCATCTGAAGAACTCTCCAGTCTAAGAGAAGCTTCCCACCCCCACTCCCCCCAACTTCCAGGTTTTATGGAGCTTTTCTGAAAAGGGATTCATTTAAAAATGAACTTCTCTCCTCCCTACTCTCAATTCCATTGACTTTCCTGAGAGCCTCCACTCCCCCTCACTGAGATAATTCTTTTCATCCCCTAGGGAGAAGAAACAAGTAAAGGAGTGAGAGAGGTTGAATGGGCCATAGGGACCAGGGTTGTCGCTAATAGGGTGAGGCATTCTGTGATCAAGTTTGAGGGATTTGCATCGATCTTTCAACAGTGGAAAGCCTCAGACATATCTTTGGGCTTTCCTTTTCCACCCCCTCCCCATTCTTCAATTCCCCCCTCCCCATTCATACCCTATTAGACAATGCTGTGTGCATTTTAATGCCATGTCAGAGTATTCCCAGGGAAAAATGATTGTCTCATGCATAGCCAACACAAAATCTTTTATCCCACTTTCAGAGTACCAAGAATAGACAAGGTCCCATCTCAACCCTTACCTGATAGTCATTCTTAGCCTCCGCTTCTCCTATGGTCTTCATCTCTTCAGTCTTGTTATAAATGAAGAAATGGATGAACTAGATTAACTGAGAAATCCAACTTCGAATTAGAATATTGTCCCTGGAAAAGGAGTTGGGATACATTTAGTCCACATCCCTCAATTTTGAGGTGAGGAAATGGAGGTTAAGAGAGTATAAGAGACTTGACCAAAGTCATACATCAAATTAATGTCAGAGATAGGACTAGAACCCAGGTATCCAGATTCTTAATCCTATTATTTTTCCTTAACCCATTCTGTTCCAACCCTGTGCTAATAACCATGTGTCAGCCCTGTATTAAAAACTGTTAATGTTTTTAATGGGGAGATAACCTAGAAAAAGTCATAGAAGTGAAATCAGAAGATTTGGATACACATACTGGTGGATAATATAAATGTTATTGTGCCCATCTCCAATGAGGAAACAGATTCAGAAGGGGAAATTGGAGCCATAACCAGCAATTGTCCCCCCTATGTCAAATAATAGCAACTGTGGAATATGGAACAGTGGAATAGGTAGGCTCAGTTGGTGTATAGTCTTTGAAGGGAGAAATGGTCTACAGGATACCAAGGAGCCCAGATGGGACGATTGGGGGTAGGAAATGTGCCCCAGGATACCACAAGGTTTCTGAACCATTGAAGAGAGAACAAGCAGGTCCCTGGATGATGAACTTGACTGCTTCCTTCACAATCACAGAGGGTAGGGATGGGCCAAGAAGCAAGCTGTCAACATCCTCTACATTTCTCACCCTGAGACAAAGCTCTGTCACTCTGTCTTGGTTACGTTTTTGAAGGTATTGACTTGACTGCTGTCACTAAGGCAGAATGTGAAAATTCTAGGGTAATCAAAGAGGGGAGGGGGAGCAATTGTTCCCTCTCAGGGGTTTAGCTAGAATCTTCTCTCTACTTATTTTAATCTTTCAGGTTCTGAGCTAGCTCCTTTAATATTATTATTATTATTATTTTACAGTTCTTTAGCCAATCAGAACATACTTCCTGTGTAAGGTCATTCCAGTTGATCCAGGACAGTTACTGTCCTCAGTTTAAAGTCTATGATTATTCCATTCATTGTAATTTGTTTTCACTTGGTTAAGGTATTAGGGTGTAATATCTTATCACTTATTTGAAACAAGGTGAAATGACTACTGTTACACCAGGTTTTGAGGCTGGATCTCCTAAGTCTAGTTTTTCTCACTGCATCCTAATGTATAGTTCTCCTGTTAGGCACAAGAAGATTATTTATTTGTTTGCTTATCTGTCTATCTATCTATCTATCTATCTATCTATCTATCTATCTATCTATCTAAAAGCAGTACTTCCTTGACCACAGTATTTTCTAGTATTTGGTCCTGGGCATCAGTTATTCAGCATAACATGATATAGACATAATGGTATGACATCAACTCTAAAGACTTGCAAGTCACAGAAATAACCCAATTAGAAGGATCCTTAACTTTGTGTGTGCTTAATAAATGTTATCTATCATTGTTTCCATTCATATTATACAGCAGTCAAATGTCACATTAATGCTTAACAATAGCTATATTGTGTCACACAACAGTAACAGTGCTGATCCACGGAGGCAAAGGATATGTGAGAGATGTTAGAAGTCTCTTGATTTTTCATTCTGGTGATGATTCTCTGGGTAATCTATTCTTGGGAAGTCTTGACAGACAAATGAATTTTAGGGGAGAGACTAGAAGAATTGAATGGTAGATATCTAAGTGTTGCCTAGATATAGTGGACTCTATTAATTTGTGCTTCTGCTTTCACCAATGAGAATAATACGGGCTTCGGGGCAGCAATTCCAAAATCCTTCAGGACATGATCTCTGGAGTGTAGTGGTCTGGAAGGTGCAACAGCATGGCAGATAATGAAAAGATGGTCAGATTGGAAGGAAGGCAGCCCTTTCTTAATTGTGACCATAATTTGGGGAGAGGTAATTGTCTTCTTTTCACCGTTATAGAAAATGCCATAAGTCAATGTTACTATGATCAAGGGCATGTCATTTGAGGGAAATTAATCCTCTCCTCCAATCAGAGCATGCAGAACTTTCTTTGTGTGGATGGATGTTCAAAAGTAGTGTAATCTGGGAACTAGCTAGAAAGTATTGGTTTATCTTTTGATAAGTTTTATTTCTCTAGATCTCAAATTAAGTAATAGAAAAGATGACACTTTATATTTATCTTTAAAAATGCTAAACTTAAATAAAAAAAATTCTAAGCCTCAAATGACTTTATACAGTTGATCAATGATTCTTGAGAAATTTTTAAAAAGGAAAAGATGCTCACCCCTACTCTAATATGTGCAAATAACATTATAGAATGAAGATAAACAGATATGTCAGCTTGCTATGTTACATTTATACCTTCTGGTATCACCTGAGATGATTGGTTTCTAGACCAGGATGTGAAATCATTTCCACCCCATCATCATGGAACAGAATCTTTTCCTTCTAAGATTCCCAGTGATCTCTTAAATTCTAAAGCTAATGACCTTTGTTCAGTCTTTGAAACATCTGAAATCATTGTCCAACTCCACAGCCTTCTCCCACCTTTCTATACTTTCTCCTACTGTGATTTCACTGTGGTTCTTCTGTTTGATTGACTGGTCCTTCTCAGTCTCATTTGCAGAATGATCACCCATGTCTTGTTCTATATACATGAATGTGGCTAAGTCCTCATCCCTTTTCTGCATTCTTCTACTGTGTAATCTTACTCAGTTCCCATAGATTCAACAATCATCACTATACTTTGGCTTCTCAAACTATACAAAGCTTTAATAGTTTAGAACTACACTAAAACTTTTGGGATACTCTACAGATCCAAGCCTCAAATTTTCCTTGAGCTCCAGTTTCACATCTCCATCTGTCTGCTAGATATGCCTGGTTATTCTATAGGTATTTCAAATGCAACATATCAAAACTAAACACATTAGCTTTCCCTCTAAACCCCACCCTTACTACATCCATAATTCTGCCAGGCCACCCCCATTCATCTAGCCATCTAGATTTCCAATATAGAAGTCCTACTTCCCCCTGTACTTTGCATCATGCTACATATCCAATCAGTTGCCAAGTCTTATTAATTTTTTCTCTAGCAAATACCTCATATCTGTCCCCATTTTCTTCACTCATACCACATACACATGTCACTCTACTCCAAGATCTTTATCAGCTCTCACCTGTGCTATGGTGATGGTAGCCCAAATGGTCTCCATTTTTCAGCCACTCCTCTAAGGTAGATATTATTTAAGAGGTATCATTTGAAAACTCAGGTCTTCTCCTGCCAAGTTCATTGCAGAAGTAGATGGACATCTAGATGGGACTATGGACAGAGGTTCACAATATTGTACAGGAGGCAGCAACAACAACAACAAAACATTCTAAAGAAAATGAAGAGCCAAAAAGCAAAATGACTATCTCATTAGGCTTTACTAATAGCTAAGGGAAGAAAGGGAAAGGAGAAAGGGAAAGATATTTCCAATTGAATACAAAATTCAAGAGAATAGCAAGGAAAGATAAGGTTTTCTTAAATGAGCAATGCAAAGAAATAAAAGAAGATAGTAGAATGGCAAAGACAAGAGATCTCTTCAAGAAAATTATAGATATCAAGTGAGCATTTCATGCAAAAATAGTAGGGATTTAACAGAAGCAGAAGAGATTGAGGCAACAAAAATACACAAAAGAACCATACAAGATTTTAACACCACCAGTAACATGATGGTGTTGTTACTGATCTAGAGCCAGACATCCTAGAGAATTAAGACAAGTGGATCTTGGAAAGTGTTGCTAACCATAAGGCTAGTAGAGGTGTTGGAATTCAAGCTGAGCTATATAAAATCTTAAAACATTATGCTGTTAAAGTTTTGTACTCAATATACGAGCAAATTTCAAAAACTCATCAGTGGACACTGGGTTGGCAAAGATCAGTTACATTCCAGTCCTAATGAAGGGGTAACGCCATATAAAGAAGAAGGAGGAAGAGGAGGAAGAAGAGACAGACAAGGACAATGCCAAGGAATGTTCAAATTACCAAGCAATTGTGCTCATTTCACATGCCAGCCAGGTTATGCTTAAGATTCTGCAAACTAGGCTTCAACATTATATGAACTGAGTATTACCAAAGTGCAGACTGGTTTTTGAAGAGTCAGAGGAACTAGAGACCAAATTGTCAACATTTTCTGGATTATGGAGAAAGCAAGAGATTTCTAGAAAAACATCTACTTCTGCTTCATTGACTACACCAAAGTCTTTGTGTAGATCACAGGAAAATGTGGTAATCCTCAAAGAGATGGGAGTACTGGATCATCTTACTTGTCCCCTGAGGCACCTCTATGCAGGTCAAGAAGCAAAAGGTCAAACTAAACTTAGAACTCTTTGGTTTAAGATTGGAAAAGGAGTATGACAAGGCTATATTTTGTTACTTTGTTTTATATTTAAGTTATATGCAGAATATATCATGCAAAATGCCAAGCTGAATGAATCAAAATTTGGAATTAAGGTTTTCAGGAGAAATATTAACAATCTCAATACCGCTCTGATGGCAGAAAGTAAAGAGGAATTAAGAAAGCTCCTGATGAGGGTGATAGAGGAGAGTGTAAAAGCCGTCACGAAGCTTAACATCAGAAAAATGATCTCGGCAACTGGTGCCATCACCTAGTGGAAAATAGAAGAAGAAATGGGAGGAGTGTCAAATTTTATATTCTTGGGCTCAGATCACTGCAGACGGCAACTGCAGCCATGAAATTAAAATAGGTTTGTTCTTTGGATGGAAAGCTATGGCAAATCTGGACAGCATACTAAAAATCAGAGACATCACCTTGCTGACAAAGATCCATATAAGTCAAAGCTAGGACTAGTGTATGTCTTTGAGAATTACAATATAAGGGAAACTGAACGCTATAGAAATGACACTTTTGAACTGTGGTGCTGGAGAAGACTTTTGAGGCTCCCCTCAGGTAGCAAGAGGATCAAATAGGTCAATACTTAAAGGAATTAATTTAGGCTATTCAGTGGAAGGTCAAATACTGAAGCTGAAGCTTAAATACTCTGCCCACACATTGAAAAGATGGGACTCATCGGGAAAGACCCTGATTTTGGGATAGATTAAAGACAAAAGGAAAAGGGGAATGGCACAGGAAGAGATGGATAGATAATGTGATGGAAACACTGAATATGAGTTTAGACAAACTTTGAGAGATAGTGGAGAATTGGTGTGCTATGGTCCAGGGGGTAATGAAGAGTCAGATATGACAGTATAAATGAACAACTGAGCAACAACAACAACAGCAATTCCTGGGATTAGGAAAATAAATGATAGAAAAGATACAAAGAGCTTCTTCTTTGCTGCTAGAGTCATTCCTTCTTCCACTAATGTAGATCATTACTCTTTTTTTATTTTTTAATTAAACAAATGCTTTATTAACTTCTGGTTTACATCATTTCCGCCAGATTTTGAGTTACAATTTTTTCCCCCATTTTTCCCCTACCCATCATCCCAGAATAGCAGTCCCACAAGATATCCCTTCCTCCAATCTGCTCTCTCCCATATCTTCTCCCATACCCCCTTCAACTTTTCCATTAGAGCAAGGTGAATCTCTGTGCCCCAATGCCTGCACATCTTATCTCCCAATTACATGCAAAAGAGTATTGATGATAGTATTTATATATATTTGAAACATTTAATTTTAAGACCTCGAATTTCAGATCCATTCCCTTCCTCCCTTGCCACCCATTCCCTCTGGGAAGATAAGTAATTCAGTATGTGTTGTACATGTCTAGCTATGCAAAATATTACCATAGTAGATATATTGGACAAGGCTGCTTATAATTCCCTCCCACCCATCCCACCCCCGACCTGGTCCATTCCCTACTTGATCCTGTCCCTCTTCTATAGTGGGTACTTCCAACCTCCCCTCCCCCCAAGAATGCCCTCCCATCCATCATCCCTCCTCTCATCCTCCTTCCCCCTATTCTGCTGCAGGTTGAGATATCCCATTTAGTATGTATGTCATTCTCTCCCTGAACCAAATTCAATGGGAATGTGGTTTTGCCTTTTTGCCTTCCTATTCTTCCCCTCCCCTGCAACCACTTCCCCTTGCTTCTTCTACATGAGATAGTTTACCCTACCCTGTTTCTCCCCATCTCCTCTTGCCACTTTCCTCTCTCACCTCATAATTTCATCCCTTGAGTATTCTCCCTTCCCAACAAGTTCAACCTATGCTCTGTATCCATATATAACTGTAAGCATATACACACACATTCACATATGTATTCATATGACCACACACCCTTCTTCCATTATTTTCATAGTGAGAAAGATATCATCAGTCACACTTATTGCTTTTCCATATAGGAATGTAAATAGTTCAACTTTGATAAGTTCCTTTTGATTTCTTTTCCCTGATTACCTTCTCAGGAATCTCTTGCTTCTTGTGTCTGGATGTCAAATTTTCTATTCAACTCTGTTTTTTTCCTCAAGAATGCTTGAAAGTCCTCTATTCCACTGAATGACCACATTTTCCCCTGAAACAAAATACTCAGTTTTGCTGGGTAGGTGACCCTTGGGTTCATTCCCAGCTCTTTTCCCCTCTGGAATATCATATTCCATTCCCTTCGATCCCTCAGTGTAGAAGCTGCCAGGTCCTGTGCTATTCTGATTGTGTTTCCACAATATTGAAATTGTTTCTTCCTGGCTGCTTGTAGTATTGTCTCCTTGATCTGGGGATTCTGGAACCTGGCTATAATATTCCTGGGAGTTTTCTTTTTGGGATCTTTTTCAGGAGGTGATCAGTGGATTCTTTCAACCTCTATTTTGCCCTCTGGATCTAAAACATCAGGGCAGTTTTCCTTGAGAATTTCTTGAAGGGTGATTTCTAGGTTCTTTCTTTGATCATGGCTTTCAGGTAGTCCAATAATTTTTAAATTGTCTCTCCTAGATCTATTTTCCAGGTCAGTGGTTTTTCCCATGAGATATTTCACATTGCCTTCTATTCTTTCATTTGTTTGGATCTGCTTAACAGCATCTTGATTTCTCATAAAGTCATTAGCTTCCATTTGCTCCAGTCTAACTCTGAAGGAATGAATGTCCTCAGTGAGCTTTTGAGATTCTTTTTCCATCTGGCAAATTCGACTTTTTAAGGCATTCTTCTCCTCATTGCCCTTTTGGGCCTCCTTTGCCATTTGAGTTAGTCTATTTTTTAAGGTGTTGTTTTCCTCAGTCAGGCTGTTGACCCTCATTTCATACTTTTCCTGCATCCTTCTCATTTCTCTTTCCAATTTTTCCTCCACTTCTCTTATTTGATTTTTAAAGTCCTTCTTAAGGTCCTCTATGGCCTGTAACCCACTCATATTTTCCTTTGGGGCTTTTGGAGGAAGATTTCTGACCTCATAATCCTCTTCCTGTTCTATGCTTCGATCCTCTTTGCCCCCAAAGTAGGAGTCTAATGTTGCATTTTTCTGTTTATTTTGTTTCCTTTGCCTTGACATGTTGCCACTTAATTACTAGACTTTTGGGCTTGTTGCCACAGTAGGACTCTGCCACCAGACAGGAGAGCTTTCGTCCTGAACGTTGGGGTCTTCACAGCTTCCTGGCAAGCTGGATACCCACCCCAGACCTCACCCCCAGATCACAATCCAGATCCAGGGAGGTTAAAGCAAGAGCGATTACCCCCCAAGACTGATCGCTGGATCTTCCTATAGTTCACAGGCCAGGACCTGGAGCTGTCACTGAAAACTACAAAATGGCATGTCTCTTCAGTGGCTTCTAGCCCCCAGGGGAGGAAGCCGACGCATTCCCCAAATACTGGTCCCAAAGTCGATAGAGCACTAACCTCTCACTTTGTCCTAGGCATATCTGAGTTGATAATTCTGGAATCGCCACAGCTGCTGGTGTTCTGGGGTCCCTCCAGCTGGTTGCTGGCCCTGCCACCCTGGGGCTAAAACCGTGGCTCATGTGGACCTGGGCTCGGGTCTCCGAAAGCTGTGCTGCCAGCTCCCAGAGTGCTGCCTACACCCAGAGCTCTGCAGTGGTCCTTCCTGTAGGGCTTCTGGGCCGTCCTCAGCGGGAGGTTAGCTTCTCTGTGTTGTTCTGTGGGTGCTGGGGCTCCAGAAGTTGTTCCAAGTCCCCTTTTACATAGTTTGGAGGTGATCTGGGGCGAGAGTGCCTTGGAATTGCTGATTCTACTCCGCCATCTTGGCTCCGCCCCGATCATTACTCTTGTACACATTAAAAGACAAGTCTTCATGAAATGCTGTTGCCAAAAATAGAAATACACTCATGTTCAGCCTTCTCGTTATGAGAATCTCTGGGTTCCAAAGATTTTGGTCCATGGGCGGCTGTCAGTCACTGGTCCCATACCCACAGACTTCACTAGCAAGACTTTGAGACTCACTTTCCCACTATGATGAGTCAGTCAATAAATATTTTTAAGTGCCTTCTATGTGTGCCAGCCACTATGTTCGACACTGGGAATATGAAGAAGGAGAAAAGGCAATCCCTGTCCTCAAGGAATTAACAATCTAATGGGGGAAACAACACATAAAAGGAAGGTGAAATGAGGGAATTTAGGTATGGGAGTGTGATGATATGCAGAGGAGTGCAGCCAGGTGGGAAATAGAGAATTGCAATAGGACTGGCCTGGATAGTATAGACCTCACCTTTTGCAATTTGTGCTCCATTTCAAATCTTGATATTACACACATAGCCATGTACATACAGTTGTCTCAGAGATTATTAGGGGACAGCACAGTTCAGTTAAAAAAAAAAAGAAAAACAATAATAACAAAACAAAAATACCATTGAATTTGTTTTTTTGATATGCCACTAACTCTTTATATAAACTTCAGTTCCTAAGCTTCAATGAACTTTTTTTTTGAGGAAAACAGGTTAAGTGACTTGCCCAGGGTCACATGAAGCTTGATTTGAACTCAAATCCTCCTGACTCAAAAACTGGTGCTCCTTTAATTAACTTTTTTTTAAAATTAATTTATTAGTTTATTTTCAGTTAATAAGATTCATTTCCATAGTTCCTTGATTTTCAGATTTCCTTTACTTCCCTCCCCCCTTATATATATAGTCCTTTAATTAACTTTTAATGGACTTCAGAAGTCATGTGGTTCAGCCCTTACCAGTAGGAAAACTCCTAACAATGGTGTCTTTTCACAAAGGAACATCTGTCCTTAGCTTGAAGATAAATGTCTGGTCAGCTCGTGACGTAACCCTAAATAACCCTAAATACTTTTGGAAAGCTCATGAAGATTTGAAAGGGAGTAGAGATTCTAAGAATTTGTTCTTCTCTGCCTAAGACATTTCAGTTCCTATCTCTGAGGCTTGAGGCTTTGCTCATACTGTTTTCCATGCAGAATATTCTCTCTTCTCACTTCCAAGGAACCTGGAACCCTAGCTTCTTTCAAGGCCCATGTCAAATTCTACCCTGTACAAGAAATCTTTCCTGATTTCCAAATTGTTAGTAGACCCCAGTACTCATCTTCTTCCTCCCATTTCATATTTATTTCTTTATTAACTTCCTAGTCATTCTCACGCATTTATCTTGGTTCTGTCCTCTGGGGCCAGTCCTATCACTTAGGATAGATTGTTCCTATTCATTCATATCCCTTGGCCTCCCCATTTTGACTTTTAAAACAACAACAAAAATAACCCTATATTATTAAAAATCATTCTAATTACATTCTTATATTTCTCTGTCTTTCTCTGTCTCTCTTTGTCTCTGTCTCTTTCTCCATCTCTCTCCGTCTCCTCCTCCCCCTCTCTCTTCCCCTGGTGAACAGAATGGTTTGAAGTGGGATGTATGTGGGAAGATGAATAGCAAGATACCTAAATCCTGGCAAGTTAACAGGTATTTAACAGACAGAATAAAAGATCACAAAAAAGTTGAGCTTAGGGGTCCTCAGAATGTCAAATTATAGAATGGTAAGGACATCAAAGAAGAAAATCACAATTAAAAGGGGGTGAATTATTAGTATCCAATAACTCAACCCCAGTTAAAGAGATCAGATCATGACCCAAGTCTATTTATTTCTCAAACAATGAACCTTGAATGGCTAGACTGTTTTTTCAATAGGAGGAAGAATGACTAATGAAATTGATTACTTTTTTTCTTTTCGATCCTATCTTCTCTTGATGATAAGTAGTCAGAATGGTTCTCAGATACTCGTTTCATTTGCTACTGATTTGTGGCTCTTCTGCCCTCCTTACTCCCAGTTATCTGACTTCAAGGCACTCTAGAGATCTGCTTTTGCTCTATGTTCCTACTTCTGATTAAATGAACAATTATAAGGAGAAATAAACCCTATCTATAATAACTCTATAATAAGCAGTAGCTTCAAGGTAGACTATTGGTGACATTTTAATAGGATAATAAACCCCCCCAGAAGGCAGAACTAGCACCAATGGAGAGAAGTTACAAAGAAATAGCACATATGACTTTATGACTTTAAATCTCAATGGGATCTGAAATCATCTAACCCAAGCATATCATTTTACAGATCAGGAAACCAAGGACCAGAGAGGTGAAGTAATCCAAGGTCACATAAGTAGAAAACAGCAGGGCAGAGATTTGAACCTATGGCTTCTGATTGCAAATCCAAGACTTTTTTGTATACCATATTGACTCGTGTTAAATACTAGGTTGATAGATATTTGGTGGCATAGTTGTGGGGACTGATGTTAATAGGCCATTGTTGACTTAATTATGGTGGACTTCAAGAATAGGAGTATCTACTAGTTGTTGCTACTCTTAGAGCAAGGGAAATAGATGAAGATAAGGTTTCTTGGACACTAATTGAAGTTCATAGCACCATAGATTTCGAAACGGAAGAGAATTTAGAGGTCGTCTAGTTCACTCCGCTCATCTTCCAGTTAAGGAATTGAGACCCAGAGAGTTTAAGTGACTTGCCCAATGTAGCAAGTAACAGGGTTGGAAATTGAACTCAGATCTTCTGATTCCAAAATCCAGCAACCTTTGTACTATACCACACCATCTCCAGGAAGCTGCTATACTTGCCTCTCTTCCAGTTATTGGAGTTATCACCCAGTGATATGCAGATCCATTAAATTAAACAGTGTGAAATTCAAATCATATAATCAAAATTAGCTGCTTTGGAGGGTAGTCAATTGCCCATCACTGAAGGTTTTCAGACACAAAGGTTAGATGTTATATATTAGAGATACTGAAGAGGTGATGCCTATCAGCTATGGAGTTGACTAAAGTCATTCATCACCTCTGAGATTTTGTTCATCAGCTGGCATGTTGTGAGGATCAAATGAGCTCATATTTGTAATGCACTTTGCAAACTTTACCATGCTAAATAACTGCTAGCTATTATAACTATAACCTCAGAGTTGTTGTTGACGTATTTTTCTCTTTTACTCCTCATGTGAATGAATGGAAAAAAAGAATTAAATTATTTTTTATGTGAAGATCACTCTACTAAGTGCTGGGGATACAAATAGAAAAGCAGAGACAATCCCTTCTCTCAAGAAGCTCATATTCTAATGCAGGAGACAACACATATTGGAAGGTTCAGCTTCAAATTAGATGGAAAGGTCCTGCGGTCCTTGGGGTGTCAAAACAAAGGAGATGGAAATGACTCTTAAAATTTCATTTACACTGATAAAACCATACCTGCTTTTGATGTTTTATCATCTGATAGTGCCAAAGACTTTGATGGTGGGAACTTTCTTTTCCAAACATCAGTTACTGTGACTTCTGAGGAGGAATGGAATGTAGGACCTGCAGAAGCAGTTGTCAGGTCCATATCTCCAGTTTGCTTTCTCTGGGTGATGGTCTTGGGGGCCAGGGTTGAAGACTGGTAGCAGGACTGTGGCCTGGTGTACATGGGGGGAGCTGTACTGCTCTTCCCAAAGCTCTAGAGATAGCTTCAGAGCCCTGGTCTCTATCTATAGATGTCTGAATGGAAATCAAGAGGTAAGGGTAGCAGTGATGATTTGAATTGCCTGTCACATGATACCTCTTTTCTTTCCCTCAATGCCTTTCTTTTTCAGTTAGACTGGCTTACCACTCCTATATGTGGAAGTTGGTCAAGATGGCTGGCCCATTCTACAAAGGGGCTGCTACCCCAGATTGTGTCTGGGGAAGGTGGGCTGAAAACATTGCCAGTGGTTAGGGGCGCTCTTTCTAGATGCACTTGGCCTTCTCTACCTGTTGATGTCAGTTGGTTAAGATTTTGGTGGTCACAAGGAGGGTGGAAATCTCCACAGGGCTCATTCTCTTTGATGATGGCTGCTGGAGCAGGGCTAGAAATGGGCTTGGCTCTTGGGTTCAGGCTCCTGGGCCCTTCCTGTACTGCCATCAAAGTGTACCACTTCTGTTATTCTACAATAGCTCTTATATCTATCTGTTCACATGACACCACATTAGTTCAAACCATCACCTTTTATCTTCACTATTTTACTCACTTCCTAATTGGCCTCCTGATTGCCAGTTTCTCCTCTCTCCAAACCATCTTCATTCAACTGCCAAAATAAGGCAACCCTTTGACTATATTGCTAGCCTGCTTAAAAGCTTCCAACTTTTCCCTCTTGCCTCTAGGATAAGATATAAAGTCCTTGGCCTGCTGTTTAAGATACTCTACAATCTGATTCCAACCTGCCTTTCCTGTTTTATATCACATTATGCTATCCTGCAAACTCCAATTTCCATCCAAAATGGATTCCTAACTGTTTCTCAAATGTGACATTCCATCTCCTGCCTGTACAAGATATACCTCATGCCTTTTTAACAACTTCTGCCCCTCAGAATCCTTCTCTTCCTTCTTCATATGGCTATCCTCAACACCTAAAAGATTCTCATTCATATTTGCCTCCTGGCTTCCCCAGCTTCCTTCATGTCTTAGCTAAAGTCTGTCCTTCTGCAAGAAGGCTTTCCCCATCCTCAATGTTAGTGCTTCCCCTCTTGGACTACCTGCAATTTGTCCTGTATAGATTTTATTTGCATATAGTTGCTTGCTTGCTATCTCCCCCATAAGACTATGAGCTCCTTGAAAGCAGAGGCGGTTTTTTTGCTTAGTATCATGCCTGGTACATACTAGGTGCTTAATAAATTCTTATCGACTAACACTGCGTATACCAATGGCATGAGTATGTAAGAAAAGCCTTCTGGAGTCCAAAATCACTCACTAAAATCACCAAAATCTCACCCTCTCCTAGCCACAATCTGGATCTCTCTCTCTCTCTCTCTCTCTCTCTCTCTCTCTCTCTCTCTCTCTCTCTCTCTCTCTTTCTCCTCCCTCTCTCTCCCTCCCCCCTCCTTCTCTCTCTGTCTCTCTCCTCTCTCTTTCTCTCAAGGTTAATTTGGGATGATGTCCTGTTCCTTATTGCCTCATTCTAGCCACCTAATCTCTAAAAACAACTTGTCTCCTAAATTTCAGGGCCAATGGATGCTATTCAAATCTTATGTAATTGAGTATGTCTTTAACCAGGGGGTATGGTGATAAATGTTTAACAACTGGCTCTCCAAAAAGACCATACCACACTTTTCAGTTTAATCTTTCATTAATTAACATTTTCCATCATTTTCTTAAGTCTAGATAATAAAAAAATAACCAGTTAAGCCCTGATTTGTGGCAGTTGCCCATTTCCAAGATATATATGCTCACACTGACAATTTAACAATCAGTCCTCCCTCACCTGTATGAACTGCCTCCAGTAAAACCCCAACTTTAACCAAATAACAAAGACAAAGCATGCACATAAAGCATGTAACCGTAGGGCGTCAACATCAGGTCAGAGACATGGTTAACTTTAAGCCTCAGCTAAGAAGATACCTTCTCCATGAATCCTCTCCTCATTCCCTTAGTTGTTGTTGCTGTGTCCCTCCTCAGCTTACCTTCTATCTAGGTTCCAGAACATTTATTGTATGACTGTGGTAGAACAGAAGCTTCTTGAAGACAGGAGGATCTTCTCCATGACTGATACAGTTCCTCATGCAGAGTACACCATTACTAAATGTTTGTCAGATAGAATTTTGCTGATAAGAAAACAGACTTAAAGTGACTTGCTGACAGCCATGTTGTAGCAGATTAGAGAATTGTTTCTTCCTTCTCATTTCAGTGATTCTGCCATGAGCTTGGTCTTTAAATTTATGACCCCATTGATCTTACATCTCTGCTCACACAGCCACCATGTGAGAAGGGGCCCTCATCATCTTTCACCTAGAATAGTACACGAGTCTTCTAATTGGTGTCCCTGCCTCAAGTCCTTCCCTATGCCTAGGCATTCTATTGGGAGAGACAGCATGCAAACAAAAATATATATAGCCAATTATGTACAAGATAAACAGGAAATAAGAGAGGGAAAACATTGGAATTAAGGGGGCTGGGGAAGGCTTCCTGTAGAAGGTGGGATTTTAGTTAGGACTTAGCCAGGGACTTGGAGGACAGACAGAGAGAATGTCTGGGGTGGAGGGAAGGAATGTCTTGTTCATGGAATTGCCAGGAGCCCAATGTCATTGGATCAAAGAGTATGTATTGGGGAATAAAGGTGTAAGAAGACTGGAAAGGTCAGAGGGGATTAGTTTATGGAGAACTTTGAATGCCAATCAGAGCATTTTGTATTTGCTCCCTGAGGCAATAGGTAATCATTTGACTTTATTGAAGAAGGGTGAGGGGGTGACAGGATGACATGAACAGACCTGAATTTTGGGAAAATCATGTTAGTGGCTGAATGTCGACTGGATTAGGGCATATCCTGAGCTCTTCTTTCTCCCCTGACTCAGTAACATGTTTTATTCATGTAAAATCTAATGAAGAGGAACATCAAGGGCCATCTTGTGTGGTTACCACATTTAGGGAGGCAGCCCAATGAAGTTGTGGCAGAAAGAAGGCAGGAATTATTAGCAAATGCCTTAATTAGCTTAGCAGTTTCTCTCCAGGTTCACCACTTAGAGGCTATTTCGATAGTACTGAAAGGCAAGACTATCAAGGACTTTGGATTAGTATTAGTAATTTTACTCATTCTGTAAAATTGATTGCATAGTAATAATAATAGCTAGCATTTATATAGTTACTTTTGCATACTGAGTACTCTCCTAAGTGTTTTACAAATATGACCTTATTTGATCCTCACAATAACTCTGGGAGGAAGAGAGGGAGAGAGGTACTATTATAATCTCTGTTTTGCAGTTGAGAAACTGAGGCAGACAGAGGTCAAATGATTTGCCCAAGGTCACAGAGCTAGAAAGTGTTTGAGGCTGAATTTGAACTTGTGTTCCTGATGGGGTCCTTGGGATGTAGATATGTTTGTAACATCAATCTATGTAACATCAGTTTGTAATATCAATCTGTAACATCAGTTTGTAAATGGGGTGCTTTGGGATCTATGTCTGTAAAATCAATTTGTAAAAGCAGTCTGTAAAGTCACACTTCCCTCCCCCCCAGTCTCAAAGCATTAACTCTGCCCCTTCCCCCTGCCAGCACTCTGCCCAGCAACAACTCATAAACTGTTTATCTCTGCTTGAAACAATAAGCTACTTATGAATCCTTCACAAAACTATCTATAAACATTTTTAGCTTAGGCAAATGTTATCTCCCTTAGTTAGAGTGGCCAGGTGCACCATGAATTCTTCAGTACCCTATCTATAGGGTAACTCCTTAGCCAATTATACCCACACTGTGTCTCTGATGGCCTTGGTTCCCAACATCTATCTTGTCAAGCTTGACATTGATGGGTGGCAGACTGGGCACTCCTTAGTGGCCGTGACCGAGGATTGACTTTAGTGATGTGTCAGGCCTAAAACCATACCCCCAGCTAGCCCCACCTTGGGCTATTTCCCAGTGAATCATGGGCAATACGCCTGCTCAGTTGATGTTAAAAGTGCATGGTCCTTTAAGCACTGACCACTCCTTAATTCCTCCCTGATCCCACCCTTACTCACCTAGTTAGCATAATTGGTACCTGATTTACTATCTTGACTTCATAAAACTGTGCCTGTGACCCCTGGAAGTTTGCAGGTTCCATAAGAATCTAGCCCACTGTCCTTGCACAGCGTAACAATAAACTTTACAATTTCAGCTTCAAAGTTTGCTTGAGCCTGGTGAATTCCTTCCAGACTGGATGCCAGGGTGGCTCCCTGGCAGAACCACTTACCCTCCCCCCCTCCTTATCACCCTTCCCTTTCCATTCCCATCCACAGACCCAGCCTTCTGTGTGCTGGGCCACCTAGCTACCTCAGCTTAGAAAGAGATGCCTTCTTGGAAGGATGGAGAGTACAGAAGTCAGATATGATTTCTTCATCTCCCAGCAGTGCAACCCAGGGTATATGATTTCCTGGATGGCTTTTGTTGTGCATTCATGGTGTGTGTGTGTGTGTGTGTGTGTGTGTGTGTGTGTGTGTGTGTGTGTGACTGTGTGGTGTGTGAGTCTTGGAGAAACATCTTGCACATTGGGTTGTCTGCTTGACACTTGAAGCATCAGGCGTAGAACACATCAACAGGGTTGGGAAATGAGTTTCACAAGGTCAGTATGGTTTATGTCCTTGACTACCTTTAGTGTTGTCCTCTATTTTCTTGGGTATGCCAACCATAAGAGAGTATCAAACACTGACACCTTAAGAGGAAGCCTAGTGTCTAAGAAAGAACGCTAAGAAAGAACTTCGAGCGAGGATTCAGACCCATGTTTCTCCTAGCTCTGGCACTTATCAACTATGCAACCACAGACAAATCATGTAGCCTTTTTCATCCTCGGTTTCCTCATTTGTAAGATAGGGTAATTGATTTCATGATTTACCTCATATTGTTGTGAATAAAACTCTTTGGAAAACTTAAAGTTTCATGCAAATGTGAATCATTATTAATTGATGAAGCTTAATAGGGCAACATGAATCCTGTGGAGTTATCTGTAATGATGCTTACTTTATCCTGGTTGTGGAACTGATGGAGTGTTAATAGGGAAGTTTCCCTTTTAGGAAAGAGATAAATCAGTCTAGTCAGTGACCAGGCTAAATGACAGCCACTCCTAATCTGAACACTTGATGCTTAGTTTTCTCTTGCTGTGCACAGATAGATATAAAAAATAGATCAAACAACACATGTGAATGTGCGTACACACACACACACACACACACACACACACACACACACACACAACATTCCCCTGTCTCTTGTTCCCTGGAACAGAGGCTAAATTGAGCATATTATGAAGGACTCTCCCTAATTTACAAAACTAGATTATAGGAGAAATCGCTAAAGTATTTTGAGCCTCGGTTTCCTCATCTCTAAAACAGGGATAAATGTATTTATACTACCTGCTTCACAGAATTGAAGTGGGCTATTGTGTCCCTTGTTCTCACAGCCCTGGGAACATTCTGGTTGTGAAGTCAACAATGTTGTCTCCTAATGATAACCTGCCTCCTGTGAGTAGAGATAAACAGGTTGTATCACCGGCATCAGGCTTGGTTTGCCATTGAATATTAAAGGCTATTGCTTTGATAACAAAGAGGTAGCCTGTGATGATAAGATTCCTTTTCAGCTGTGTGACTTCTGCTGCTTTTCCCCTCTTGTCTGTGTTGGTATATTTCTCTTTTTTTTTCCTCTCCCAGTGTTTTTTTGACAGATCCTTCCCTCTGCATGACCTTCTCTAGGGAGTCATGGCTTTGGGCACACGTGGTTATGTTTACTAGATATCAACCACCTAGGAGACTATGTTGGTGGATGTATCAGTGAGGTGTCATTGATGGTGTGTGTGTATGGAGAAAGAGAGAGAGGCATTCTTGTGAGTGAGACAGTTGCCTTGTTAATTTGCTTATTACAAAAATTAAAGCATATGTCTTTTGTTTTTAATACCAGTCATTGGGTGCCATGTCTTCTCCCTCACTATTTAACTCCAGCCACCCAGTCCTCAAAACATTTGAGGAAGATCTTTAGGAATTAAGAACTTCACTTGTGGAGAGAATACCTACACCAATGAGATAATATATCCACTTAATACTGAAAGAAAGAGCTCAGTTTGTTCTTTTTTTAGAACATATAATTATAATTCTTGACTAAAACATCTACATTTAAAAATTGATGGGAAAAATAGTTCTATAAAACAAGTCTGAAAAAATCTTCAAACCACCAGACCAGGGAGATTGGTCCCAATTTATAATAAGCAAAAATACTGTGACTTTAATTCATTAGTGGAGGCAAGGTGGGAATAGTGAGCTTACAACTATTGGGCCTTAGCACCATGGCAGAGAAGGTGCTAGTGATCATAACCAAAATCTAAAATCTACTGTTCATTCCTTCTAGAGTGGTCTAAAGAAAAATTTGAAAGTGGGAGTGGTGGTTTGCCATCATTTTATATGCTCTGGTTTGCAGATTCAGCTTTCAAGAGGTTTACTGATTCGTTAGATTAGCCTAACCTATAATTGTGGAATAGCGATCACTACCAATTAATCAATAAACATTTTAGGCCCCTACCAGACATTATGATAAGTGCTAGCGATACAAAAAGAGGCAAAAGAGAGTCCCTGCCCTCAAGGAAGAAAGCTAAAAGAAAATAGATGAATATGGTTGCCTGGTCATAGCCAAATAATTTAAACAGAAAGGTTCTTTAGTAGACAGATTTTAATTGACATGAAGACAAGAATAATATTTAGGCCTATTAGACACTGGGACATACCTTTTATGGGAGACAAAGAAAAAAAATGAGAGAAGAATCTCAAAAACTGAGCAAGATTGTTAGAAGTTAAGATCTTCACTTGTAAAGAGTATACCTAACACCAATGACTTATCTACTATAGTATTGGAAGAAAGATGTCAGTTTCTTCTTTTTTAACATGGAATTGTAATACTTGACTAAAGCATCTAACTATAAAAATTGATGAGAAAAAGTTTCATAAAGCAAGTCTGAAAAAATTTATATCTAGGTATAATTTGGCATCTTTCTCTCCAGTTCTTAAGTGTAATTCTTAATAACTTCCTTCACCTACAAGTGGTTGCTAAAGAACTTTGGATTTTATATCAAAGACCATTGCAGGGGGCAGCTAGTTGGCACAGTGAATAGAGCATAGGCCCTGGAGTCAGGAGGACCTAAGTTCAAATCTGGCTTCAGACACTTAACACTTACTAGCCATGTGACTTTGGGCAAGTCACTTAACCCCAATTGCCCTGCCCTCCCCCCTCCAAAAAAAAAATGACCATTGCATTCTGAACAGTTTCATTAATTAAAATGCTTAGCAAAGTTTTAAAATATGATTAGAGTAGTTAAATCACAGAACATATCATGTCTTTAGGAACTTTAATTCCTAATGCCTATTGGTTTGAGTATCCTAGAAATAAAGTTACTAGAAATAACCTGAGATCCCCAGATAAAAAGAGGACAACAACTGTCAGATCACACATGATAATCAAGAAAAGCTGAAGTGAATTTAGGCTAAGTTAAAAGAATCATAGTATCAAGAATAAAGGATGAACACATCCTAGCCTCTGGCTAGACCCCCACCAATCAACTTTAGGTCCAACATTTTAGAAATGGCCTTCAAAAACGAAAGTACATCAAAGGAAGATCATAATCTTATAGAATAGTTAGGAGACTTAAGGCCTTATTATATATGAACTGGTTGAAAGATT
Organism: Gymnobelideus leadbeateri; assembly: GCA_011680675.1. Classification (NCBI taxonomy): domain Eukaryota; kingdom Metazoa; phylum Chordata; class Mammalia; order Diprotodontia; family Petauridae; genus Gymnobelideus; species Gymnobelideus leadbeateri. The sequence goes on along the minus strand of WOXC01004619.1, from coordinate 64,296 downwards.
TTGAATATTATAATTTGAAGAATTTTGGGGTTAGTATAGGATTGAGGAGTCAGTGACAGTACAGTATCAGCAAACATCTGAAGCAGGGATACGCTGGAGCCACCTTGAACCAGCTCTTGAGAGCTGATAATTAAATTTCTCTCTAAAATTTAAATTAGTATTTATTTTTAAAATTTATTTATTAAAAAACTTTGGGTTCCAAATTCTCTACCTCCCTCCTGCCCCTTCCCTCCCCATTGAAAAGGCAAAGAGTGTGAAATCAATTTTCCATGAAAAATCATGTAAAACATATTTTCATATTAGCTGTGTTGTAAAAAAAAAAGGCAAGAAAAATAAAGTGAAAAATTATGACTCAATCTGTACTCAGACTTTATTTGTTCTCTCTTAGGAAATAGTATTTTTCTTCCAGAATACTTCAAAATTGTCATGGATCATTGTCTTGATTAAAGTAACTATGTGTTTCACAATTGATCATTCTTACAGTATTGCTGTTACCCTGTAAAATGTTCTCCTAGTTCTGCTCATTTCACTTTGCATCAGCTCATATAAGTTTTATCAGTCTTTTTTTATGAATCCATCCTGCTCATCATTTCTTATAGCATAACAATTTTCCATCACAATCATGTACCACAACTTGTTTAGCCATTCCCCAGTTGATGGGTACCCCTTCAGTTTCTAGTTCTTTGCCACCAGAAGAAAAGCTGTTATAAAAATTTTTGTTGATAGAGATCCTTTCCCTTTTCCTTTGATCTCTTTGGAATACAGACCCTGTAATGATATTAGTGGGTCAAAGGGCAGAAACAGTTTTATAGTCCTTCGGGCATACTTCCAAACTCTTCTCCAGAATGATTGAACTAGTTCATAACTATAGCAACAATACTTTATTGTCCACATTTTCCCTCATCCCCTCCAGCATTTCTTATTTTCCTTTTCTATCATAATAGCCAATCTGATATGTGTGAGGTGATATCTCAGAATTGTTTTAGTTTACATTTCTCTAATCAATAATGATTTAGAACATTTTTCAGATGACCATAAATAGCTTTGATTTCTTCTTCTGGGAACTTCCTACTCATATTCTTTGTCTATTTATCTTTTGGAGAATGGCTCTTATTTTTATAAATTTAATACAGTTCCCTATATATTTGGGAAATGAGGCTTATATCAGAAAAACTTGCTGTAAAAATTTTTCCTCCACTTTTCTGCTTTCCTTTTAATCTTGGCTGCATAGGTTTTGTTTTGCAAATATTTTAAAATTTAATATAATCAAAATTATCTATTTTATTTCCTGTGGTATTCCCTATCTCTTATTTGGTCATGAATTCGTCACTTGTCCGTGGATCTTAAAAATAATTTTTCCATGCTCTCCTAATTTGCTCATATGATCTTTTATATCTAAATCATATACTAATTTTGGTCTTTTCTTCCTATACAGTATGAAATGTTGATCCATACCTAGTTTCTATGAAATCATGTTCCAGTTCTCCAGAAAATTTTTATGGTGTAGCAAGTTCTTGACCCAAAAGCCTAAATCTTTGGGTTTATCACATTCTAGACTTACTGTGGGCATTTACTACTGTGTATTGATTGTGTACCTAATGTATTCTACTTATCCATCACTCTATTTCTTTTTTTAAATTGAATTTTATGTTTATTTTTAGTTTACTTCATTTCCACAAAATTTTGAGTTAAAAATTTTCTCCCCATCTTTCCCCTACCCACCACCCCAAAAAAGGAATCCCACTGAATACCGTTTCCCCCAATCTGCTCTCTTCTATATCCTCCCCCATACTCCCTCTGGTTTTCCAGTAGAGCAAGATGGATCTCTATACCCCAGTGCCTGTATATCTTATTTCCCAGTTGCATGCTATATATCTATTTTAAACATTTGATTTTAAAACTTTGAATTCCAGATTCTTTCCCTTCCTCCCTCATCACCCACCCTTACTGGGAAGATAAGCAATTCAATATAGGTTGTACATAGGTTGTACATGTGTATCTATACAAACATTTCCATAGTGGATATATTGTGAAAGACTGACTATATTTCCCTCCATCCTATCCTGACCTCCATTTGTTCTACTCTTTACTTTTACCCTGTCCCTTTCCTTTTCTTTTTTTTTAATGCTTTATTAACTTCTGATTTACATCATTCATTTCTGCCAGATTTTGAGTTACAAATTTTCTCCCCATTTTTCCCCTACCCACCACTCCAAAATAGCCGTCCCACAGGATATCCCCTCCTCCAATCTGCTCTCTCCCCTAACTTCCCCCATACCCCCTTTGACTTTTCCAGTAGGGCATGGTGGATCTCCATGCCCCACTGCCTGTATATCTTATTTCCCAATTACATGTAAAATAGTATTAATAATAGTGTGTATATATATATATATACATATATATATATATATATATATATATTAAACATTTGGTTTTAAAACTTTGAATTCCAGATTCATTCCCTTCCTCCCTTGTCACCCATCCTTACTGGGAAAATAAGCAATTCAATATAGTTTGTACATGTGTAGCTAATGCAAAACATTACCATAGAAGATAAATTGTAGAAGACTGATTATATTTCCCTCCCTCCTATCCCTCCTTCCACTTGTTCTATTCTCTACTTTGATCCTGTCCCTTTTCAAAAGTGGGTGCTTCCAACTTCCCTCCCCCCGAGCCTGCCCTCCCTTCCATCATCCCCAGTCTCATCCCCTTCCCCTCTACTCTCCTGTAGGATGATACCCTACTTAGTGTGTATGTCATTCCCTCCCAGAGCCAAATTCAATGAGAATAAGGTTGGCCAATCATTCCTTTTTTTGCCTTCCAGTTCTTCCCCTCCATTGTAACCATTTTGTCTTGCCTCTTCTACATGAGATAGTTTACCCCATTCTATCTCTCCCCATCTCCTCTCATTATATTCCCCTCTCACCTCTTAATTTCACCTATCATCCCTCCCTATTCAATTGATCCTGTGCCATCTATCTATGTATACCTGTACACATATATACACCCACTCACATATGTATTCATATGCCCATATACCCTCCTATATAGACATATATGTATTTATACATATATACACATATATAAATATATACATATTTATATTACCTTCAACTATTATCATACTGAGAAATGTTTCATAACTTACAATTATTGTTTTTCCATGTAAAGAATGTAAATAGTTCAACTTTGATAAGTTCCTTATGATATCTTTTCCCTGTTTATCTTTTCATGCTTCTTGTGTCTGAATGTCAAATTTTCTATTCACCTCTGTTTTTTTTTCATCAAGAACACTTGAAAGTTCTTTATTTCATTGAATGACCATATTTTCCCCTGAAACATTATTCTCAGTTTTGCTGGGTAGGTGATTCTTGGTTTTAATCCCAACTCCTTTGACCTCCGGAATATCATATTCCAAGCCCTTCAGTCTGTCAGTGTGGAAGCTGTCTGATCCTGTGCTATCCTGATTGTTTTTCCACAATATTCACATTGTTTCTTCTTGGCTGCTTGTAATATTTTGTCCTTGATCTGGGAATTCCGGAACCTGGCTATAATATTCCTCTGAGTTTTCTTTTTGGTATCTTTTTTAGGAGGTAATTGGTGGATTCTTTCAACCTCTATTTTGCCCTCTGGTTCTAAAACATCAGGGCAATTTTCCTTGAGAATTTCTTGAAGGATGATTTCTAGGTTCTTTTTGTGATCATGGCTTTCAGGTAGTCTAATAATTTTAAATTATCTTTCCTGGATCTCTTTTCCAGGTCAGTGATTTTCCCAATGAGGTATTTCACATTACCTTCTATTTTTTCATTTGTTTGGCTGTTTAATAGTATCTTGATTTCTCATAAAGTCACTAGCTTCCATTTGCTCCAATCTAATTCTGAAGGAATTATTCTCTTCAGTGAGCTTTTGAGATTCTTTTTCCATCAGGTAAATTTGTCTTTTTAAGGCATTCTTCTCATTTGCTTTTTGAGCCTCTTTTGTCATTTGAGTTAGTCTATTTTTTAAGGTGTTATTTTCTTTATTCCAGTTGTTGACTTGTTTTTCATGATTTTCTTGCATCATTCTCATTTCTCTTCCCAATTTTTCCTCTACTTCTCTTATTTTGTGTTCAAAATCCTCCTTAAGGTCCTCTATGGCCTGTAACCAGCTCATATTTTTCTTGGAAGCTTTTGGTACAGGAGTTCTGACTTGGTCGTCTTCTTCCTGTACCATGCTTTGATCCTTTTTGTCCCCAAAATAGGAGTGTAAAGCTGGATTGCTGTGCTTGCTTTGCTTTCTTTGCTTGTTCATGTTACCACTCAATTACTTGAGTTTCGGGCTTTTTGCCACAGTAGAACTCTGTTTCCAGAGAGGAGAGCTTTGTCCCAAATTGCTGTGGTTTTCACAGCTGCTGGAGCTATTAGTTGGCTGCCCCCTCTGAAACCTCCACACACTCTGGCTCACTGGTTATGCACCCCAGGACCTCCACCCTAAACAGCAATCCAGATCCAGGCAGCTTAAAGCAACAGTGATTACTCCTCAGAATGGTTGCTTGGTACTCCTACAATCTGCAGGCCAATAGCTCTGAAGCAGCCATGTGGTGGTGGCTGCCATCCCTCAGCGGCTTCTCCCTCCAGGGGCAGATCCTGGACCGCACTGCTGGGCCCCCTGTTCTGACAGAGTCCACACTGACCACTTACTTTTTCTTTGGCATTTGTGAGTTGATAATTCTGGAAACAACCACAGCTGCTAGTGCTCTACTCTCCTGACATCCCTCTAGCCACATCACTCTATTTCTTAGCTAGTATCAGATTGTTTTGATTATCACATTGTAATATAGATTGAAATCTGATACTGCTAGACCACCTTTATTTACACTTTTTTTCATTAATTTCCTTGATATTCTTGACCTTTTCTTCTTCCAGATGAATTTTTTTAGCTCTATAAAATAAGTTTTTGGATTGGTATGGCACTGAATAAGTATGTTGCTTTAGGTAGAATTGTCATTTTTATTATATTAACTCAGCCTACCCATGAGCAATTAATATTTCTCCAGTTGTATAGCTGTCTTTATCTCTCTGAAAATATTTAGCAGTTGTGTTCATATAATTCCTGGTTTTGTCCTAATTTTAACAGCTAGCCCATGGAAGAGGAAGTTGACTTGTTCAGAACAGCCCCAGAGTGTAGACCTGGGAGGGTTGGATTGAAGTTACAGAGAAATAGCCTTTGACTCAATGTAAAGAGGAGCTTCCTAACAACTAAAGCCAAATATTTTATACTTTCTGCAGTTATTTTAAATGGAATTTCTCTCCTTATCTCTTCCTGCTATACCTTTTTGATAATATATAGAAAGGCTGATGATTGATGTGGATTTATTTTATATCCTATAGCTTTGCTAAAGTTTTTAATTGTTCAATTAGTTTTTTTTAGTTGATTCTCTAGGGTACATTAAGTATACCATCATATAATCTACAAAGAGTGATAGTTTTATTTCCACATTGTTTATTTTAATTCTTTTAATTTCTTTTTCTTGTATTATTGCTATAGCTAACATTTCTAGTACAGCATTGAATAATAGTATTGATAATAGACCTAATTCACCCCTGATCTTATTTGGAAAGCAGTAACCTTAATGCTAACTGACAGTTTTAGATAGATACTACTTATCATTTTAAGGAAAGTTCCAATTATTCCTTTGTTTTCTAGAGTTTTTAATAGGAATGAGTAATGTATTTTGTCAAAAGCTTTTTTCTTATATAATTGTTGACCCTTTAAACAGCTATAAGATACTCATATGACTTTTGTTGGTCCCATTATTGATAGTTTTTCTCATATTGAAAAAGTCCTACCTTCCTGGCATAAATCGTACACCAGGTCATAATGTACAATTTTTCTTCATGTAATATATTGATGAAATCTTCTTGCTAGTATTTTACTTAATTTTTTGTATCAATATTCATAAAGGAAATTGGTTTATAGTTTTATTTCTTTGTTTTTATTCTTCTTGGTTTTGATATCTGTATTGTTAATGGGATATAAGATCTTCCTACCCATTGACAGGCCTCACATATAGCCCATTAAGAGAAGCTTGATTAGAGGAGGCTTGCTTTTCTGGAAGGCCCACCCCTTTTGTTACTTTGTAATTAGGCAGTGGGTCACAAGGGCTGTTATGCCCTCTGACCCTGAAGAAGAGTATATATACTCTGAGGTTAGCATTTTGCTTACTCATTGGAAGAGTGTTCTTGTGATTTGACCAGATGAGACTCTGAATAGCTGTTAAGGAGATGCCCCCCAGCTTTGAAAAACCTAGATGTCGGTGCTTTTCTCTCTGGTAACTATGTTTGTATTGCTTTGGTCAGACAGTTGGATCTGTCTGTTGATCTGTGCTAATTTCTCAGTTAGAAGCTTTCTATTGGTCTTCATTTCTCTGTTTATGTTTTTTCTATTTTCTTTGTTTGGATTTTCTCTGAAGTTCAAGATGCTAACTTGTCCCCTGAGCTAGTAAATGTAATTGAAAAAGATTGTTGACCCTTTAAATAGGTATCTTTCCTAGTAAAGCAGATCTAAGAACCTGTGCTAGCAGTCATCCTGGGTATGCCAGTGTGGTTGCTGCTACAATATCAAAACCACATTTGAGTCATAAAAAAATTTAATAGGACTTTTTTCTTTGTAGTTTATATAGTGTTTGAATTAATTGTTCTTTTTTTTTTTAGATATTTGAAATACAACTTTATTATGATCTAAACGAAAAGGGAATGGGAATGACAGTAACAAACAAGATTCACCACTGAATATTGTGATGGGACTGCAGCAGTCTTATATTTGAAACTCAAGGGGACGTAATTGCGGTCCAAAACAGCTAAATACGCAGGTCCAAAATATGAATTATATTTTTTTAAACTGCTACATTCACTCCGAAGCCCATTCATTTCCTTCAGCATCCCAAAGATTAAGCACATGTTCTGCTCAGCTATATAATAAAGTGGCAAACACGCTACACCACTGACATCACAGGACAGTTGCCTATAAAACTAGACCTCTGACGCTGGGCTCTAGATTCATTCTCTTACAGGTCATCATCTTCATCAGGGAGCGCAGTTGTCTGAGCAATCTGTAAGTCCTGCTCATACTGTGCAGCCAGTGCTGGGTCCATGACAACCTCTGGAGGTGCAAGAGCAGGCATGGCAACGAACTCCAAATTAGGGTCTCCAATAAGTTTTCTAGCAAGCCAAAGGAAGGGCTTCTCAAAGTTGTAGTTACTTTTGGCTGAGATGTCATAGTACTGGAGATTCTTCTTCCTGTGGAAGACAATTGATTTTGCCTTGACTTTTCTGTCCTTAATATCCACTTTGTTGCCACACAACACTATGGGGATATTTTCACATACTTGTACCAGATCTCTATGCCAGTTAGGTACATTCTTGTAAGTAACTCTTGATGTTACATCAAACATTATAATGGCACACTGAGCTTGGATGTAATAACCATCTCTCAGACCACCAAATTTCTCTTGGCCAGCTGTATCCCATACGTTGAATTTAATAGGACCTCTGTTAGTATGGAACACCAGAGGATGGACCTCAACACCCAGGGTGGCTACATACTTCTTCTCAAATTCACCAGTCAAGTGACGTTTTACAAATGTGGTTTTTCCAGTACCTCCATCTCCAACTAACACAAGTTTGAACTGCACTGGGGTTCTCCTTGGGCGGCCATCGCGATGGTTCTTCCAGAAGCGTCTCCGTCTCCGCCTGACTGAACCTGAATTAATTGTTCTTTAAATGTATAGTAGAATTCACTTGTAAATTTATTTGGTCCTGGAGATTTTTCTTTTAGGGATCTCATTTATAGCTTGTTCAATTTCTTTTTCTAAGTTAGTTATTTAAGCATTCTATTTATTTCCTCCTTCACATTTTAAAAAAATATTCATCCTTTTCATTTAGATTGTCATTTTTATGGGCATATAATTGGTCATGATTGTAAAATTTTCAGTGTGAGCATTTATACCTCAGAAATCAAAACCCTACAAATCAGAACTTGTTTTATTATTTTATAGATTTCTAAATAAGAAAGTGATAGAGAAAATGTTAATAATACAAATTAAATGTAAAAGTGTATTATATATACATTTCCCCCAGAGTTCTGATTGTTAAACATTGATAAGCAACCCTTAATTTGAAGAGCTATCCCATGGAAGAGGAAGCTGACTTGTTCAGAACAGCCCCAGAGGGTAGAACTGGGAGTGGTGAATTGAAGTTACAGAGAAATTATCTTTGACTCAATGTAAAGAGAAGTTCCTAACAACTGAAGCCATTCATAAGTATGTAAGTAGTGCATTTCCTCTTCTTGGCTATCTTTAAGGATAGGCATAGGTATCAAGTTGTAGGGATGTTGTGGAGAAGATTCCTTTTCTTGAGTGGGTGACATTAAATGAGGCTTCTTCCAATGCTGAGATTCTGTGTTGCAGTGATCCTATCATGAGGTAGTCATAATTTTGATCAGGGCATCTAAACACCTCTAAGCAGGGAAAGAAGGCTAGTATAACACGTAGCATGGTTTTAGAGGAAAAATATTCCCCTCAGATCCTGAGAAGATACTAAAACCTAGATCAAAGTACTAAGAACAGTTGCTTTTCATTGTGACTGGATATACCTCACTTTAAGTCACAGAAATTTTTTAAAGATGCATCCAAAAGAATCATTTGAATGAATTATTTAATAAATTGTTTTGAAAAGCAAAAAGCTGTGTCATTAAATTGAAAAAACGATTTATATGCATATCCTACCCTCATCTAGATTTAGGTTTGCTTAAAGATATTTTTCATCTGATACCCCAACTGGGCAATTTATGTCTGATTGTGCATCTATGGATTTTGATATAAAGTGGAGAAATCATTAAGCCTCCCAAATTCGTCTGATGATAGACATTGTGGGATTGGATTTGGGGGCAGCAAGGTAGATTGGTGGATAGAAGTCAGAAAGGCTAATCTTCCTGAGTTCAAGTCTCAGACACTTATTAGTTGTGTGAATCTGTACGAGTCACTTAACCCTGCCTCATCTGTAATATAAGCTGAAGAAGGAAATGGCAAAACAACTCCATTATCTTTGCCAAGAAAACCCCAAATAGGGTCATGAAGAGTTGGATACAACTATTATGACTGAACAACAGCAACAGTTTTCAGACTGGAGTAAGGTTTTACATCTCAACTCTTATCCAGTCCAATCTGGCAAGTCCTTATTACACACCTGTTATGATCAAGACACTTTGCTAAGTGCCAAAAGTATAAAAGCAAGTTGAGAAAACTATCCTTGCTTTCAAATGGATTACCTTTTCCTGCCAACAGCTCAGCATGAGAACTTTTTTTTTTAAGTTTTTAGATTATAAAGTGGGATTAGTGCCTTGCTACCTCACAGGGGATGTTGATATCTATCTCTCTATTTATCCATTTATTTCTTCCACCCATTCATTCTGTCACTCATGTCTTTGTCATTCATTCTTCCATTCACTCATTGAATAAACTTTACTGAATACTTCCAAACATGTGCTAGTAGAACAAAGCCAATAGAGAACAGTTACAAACCAACATGTATAAAATATGGGGACATATGTAAAATCTTCTATTTCCTCACTCCCAGTGTTGGAGTCAGCTCCATAGATGGGCATCTTTCAATGGCTTGGTAGGTCAGTCCTAGTGTTGTGAAATACAGAGGTTAAGGGTCTTGCCAAGCATTCTATGGCTAGAGTCAGAGCTTGCATGACAACTCAAGTCTTTGTGCCTCTTAGCCCAATGCTTTCCACTATGACACACAGCATCTCTGTATGTAAGCTGTTAACTTAATAGACTGTATGTAGGTATTAAGAGGAATGGAATAAAAACAGGATTGTTTTTGAAGTCAGCTGAATTAGTCCAGATTAGGTTTATATACTCTAAACTTTGTAAACAATTCTTGGTAAGTATATTCCCTTTTAGGCAGCTAGATGACTCAATGAACAGAGTGCTTAGCCTGGAGTCAGGAAGAGCTAAGTTCAAATCCAGCCCCAGATACTTATCTGTGTGACCCTGGGCAAGTCACTTAACCCTATTTGCCTCAGTTTCCTCATTTGTATAAAGTGAGCTGGGGAAGGAAATGGCACTCCACTCTAGTATCTTTGCAAAGAAATCTCCAAATGGGGTTATGAAAAGTTGGACGTGACTGAACAACAATAGCATATTTCCCTCTGACCCACATCTCCACTATCTTCCCTGGAACTCTAACCTATCCCTAGGTTAAGGTAGGTAGCGACACTAATTCTGAGCTCCATCCTATCAAATGAATTTATTAAATATAGTTCAGTGGCAAATGAAAAAATGTGTGGAAAGCAAATTAAGGAAGAGACATGAAGGGTCAAGCAAAAGTTGCCATATACTTTAAGAAGGTAGGATGGCCATGTGGTCTGACAGATACACTCATTCTACATTTTCACTGGTACATGACTGACATCATTTACCATTAAGTTCCATTTGAATAAAATGGCAGTAGACATTTAGGTAATATTACAGGGCAATAAATGTTTAAGAGCCTTAGGGGTATGAGCTTTCCACATGCAGTCCAGATCCAGACGCTTAAAACACTGCTAATATATAGTAACCTTTTTTCAAACTTTTGCACAAATGATGGAGGTCCCCCCGCCCACACATACCCCATGCCCATCCACCCTTTGCTTTCTCAATCTGAATTAAGAGTTTCCTGGTTACAGTTTTCCCTCCTTTTCCCCGCTTTTTAACTGTGCTGTAGAAGAAGCATGAGGGAAATGTAGTTAAAATTCAAAATGCTTCCCCTTTATCATTACCATGAATCAACACAATAAATGAGCCCCTTCAGAGCACGGTAATAAGAATTTGATAAATCATCAGCCAAAAATTAACTAGATGTCAAAACAATCTTTGGGAAGTGTGATGGATTAGGGGTGATAGCAGCAATTAATCTCCCAGCATGACTTCACGGGAGAGACACAACTAGAGAGATGGATAAAGGGGGGGACTGAGGCCCTGCAAGGTCAGGACACTGTGGAAAGGAGAAAGGGAGCAAGTAGTGGGAGAGCAGAAGGGGGAGAGAGAGGAGGAAAAGAGAGAAGGAGAGAGAGAGAGATGAAGAAAAGGATGAAGGGAGGGGAGAGGATAAAAGAGGAGAAAGAGAGAGAGAGAGAGAGAGAGAGAGAGAGAGAGAGAGAGAGAGAGAGAGAGAGAGAGAGAGAATAAGAATGAGAATTCAACTGAGTCTGCAATACCCAGGCATCCAGCAGCTGAGCTAGAGGTCAGTTACATGCCTTTGAAAAGCTTTCTGTATCCAGCTGCTCCCTCTGATGAGGCAAGCATTTTTCTGCCTGTGTTAATAAATGCCACAAGCCAGCTCATGGGGCTCAACACATGGCCAGGGTGAGCAAGCAAGAGACCAAAGTGCTCTTAATTTAGGGAGGTGGGTATCTCTTTGTAAACAAAAACAAACAGAGAAGGAGACCCAGGAGGGGCCTTGTAGGGGGTGGGGGGTGGTAAGGGACAGGTAAGAGGAGGGAAAAGGAGATGCAAAGCTAGGGAAAAGATGAGGGAGCCTTCTCATCTCCCCTTAAGCCCCCCCCCCACTCCTTTCTCTGTCTACCTCATAAAGCCCAAACTATTTGAGTTTCGACCTAGATGTGCTCTGGCAAAGCAATGTGACTACTGAGAGATTTCAACTGAGCAAGCCTAGAGAAAGGGTATGCTTGAGGGAAAGAGACTAGACCAGGGGTGGGGTGGGGGTGAAGATAGACTAAGTCATAAATTTCTCCATCTTTTTGGTGGGATTGATTCTTGCATTTTCTTTTTCACAGGAAAGGTTATGATACTGGAAGAAATAGCAGCTGGGAAGGGGGTTGGGGGAAAAGCCCAGGAAGGAGAGAGAGGCATGGTGGGAAGGCTGCTATCTCCCCAGTTTTCATACCAGTGGTAAGGTCTAGGATCCTGAGGCTGTGCCTCATCTCCTTCACACTCCGTAACGAGAGCCTCCAGGGTAGAAAAAGTGGTCCTAAGAGCTTAGTGCTGAGCAGGCAGGCTGAACTGATGGGGAGAGGATGAGATATGCTGGAGGGAAAGAGGAGAGATGAGCAGGAAGCTAGATCTGAGCAAATTACCCAGGAAAGGTAAATGAAGAGAGAAAAGAAGAAAATGTTTGATTCTAATAGGAAATCAATTAGAATTGTAGGATTTCTGACCTTAGAAATCATATTCAATTCCATTCAACAACCAGTAAGTGCCTGCTCTGTGCAAGGTGTATGAGAGGCAGCATGTCATTATGAATAGATGGTAGACTTTAGAGGCATGAAGATCTGGGTTCAAATGCCACTGATACACACTGAATGTGTGACCCTGGGCAAGTCACTTCACCTCTTAGTGATCTAGGTAACTATAAATAAGACTATAAATTGCTGATTGTCTTATAATTGTCATAGATTGGTAGATGAAATTTCCTCACCTGGGAGTTTTTAATATGAATGAAATAACAAGACTAGTCCCTATCCCTATCTACAAGACTCTGTGCTATGTGCTCAGAATATAAGGAAAAAAATAAAAGGTTAAGGGCTTTGCATTATGGGGTGATGGTGTAACATGATAAGCCTAGCACTGGTTTGATGCTATGCTGGTGAACAGGACTTATCAGTCATTCTTTTTCATACCCTAAAACTTATGTATGGGGGCTGTTCTTCCTTTGAAGCATCATTTCTAGCCTCTCCTTCACCTCTTCCCTTCGGGGAAGGAATTTTCCCTCCAACCAAGCCAAGGAAAGGTGTCAGAAGCCCTTCCTCAGTGTAAATGTGGATAGTTGGGTCACTTCAGGTACTTCTTCTCTCATTTACTGCATAGGAGTCTAGGATAAGTGATCTCTCCTTGCTCTGAGAAATTGCAAAAATGAATCAATAATTTTATTCTACAGCTCCAAACACCCAGCCATATAGCATTCTGGCAAAACATCCAAGTTTAAATTTTTTTCTTTGCCTAAGCCTCTTCAAATGCCCCTTCTCCACTGAATTTTCATTTGGTGGTCAACAGTTCTTATCAGTTTCTGGCTTGAGAAAAATATAAATAATATGTTAAGTAAAATTTTATGGAATGGAAATGTCTCCAGTAGCCCAGAATGATGAACAGAAAGGTGTCTTCTAGGGGAGGAAGAGCCAAGATGGCAGAACAGAAGCAGGAACTCTTCTAAGCTCCTCTATGAATTCCATCACTAAACTTTAAAAAGTGAATCTGAATGGATTTCAGAGTGACAGAATCCATTGGGAGATGGAGCATGGCAGATTCCCAGCCCAGGAAATTGCCCACATAGGTCTGGGCAGGGGGAAGACTGAGCACATGAGGGCTGCACCAGTGTGGACCTGGAAGCAGACTACAGCTGATTGAGGAGACCCAGCCAGCAGACTTACCCACCACAAGGGCAATTTATAGCTGTCTCACCACAAGATGGAGGATCAGTCCGAGCCGGGTAAGAGAAAGCTCAGGCCCTGCAGCAGAGACAGCATCTTTTCCTAAGGCTATCAGCCCACAGCCTGGAAATTTAAAAATCACCTACCTGAATTTCCAGAACCCAAGATGAAAGAGTAAACCCTAGCTGCTTCCATTCCCCCTCCCTGACCCAGAAAATCCAGAGATAAATATCCTACCTAGAGTAAAATCTTGAAATATTGGAAATAGCCTCAGGCTTAGGAGTCATTGAGAAAGGGTGTAACTGAGGCAGTAAGGAGTCTGAAGTGAAGGGTGGAAGGGGTTCCAACAAACCCCACTTCAGCTGACCAGCAGGAGCTCCTAAAGCCCAGGGTGGTGGAGCCAACAAGGACTAACAACACAAGCCCAGGTGTGCCTTAGCACCACCAGGGGAATCTGCAGACACCAGAGCTGCTGGCCACCAGCTGCTGAGCCTGCCTGTAGCCCAGGGGCATAGAGGTGGAAATCTGAAGTGGCCAGACCACCCCTCCACCACAGATTACTCTGTGAGCCTCAGGGTAACTCAGGGGAAACACTGAGAGTCCTGGCCTTGGCCTCAGTCTAGACATCCAGAGGCTACAGCACACAAAGTCAACAACCAGATACTTAGCTCCCAGAGTGAGAAATCAAGAAATAGGAAATCACATTGGGAAAGAAGGAAGCTGAGAAGGGAAAAGCAAGAAAATCGATCTGAGCTTATTATAGCAAGCAAGAACAACCAAATACAGAGGACAACATGTACTCTATACCCATGCCTGAAATCGCATAAGGAAATATGAACTGGTCTCAAGCCCAAAAAGCATTCTTGGAGGAGCTCAAGAAAGATTTTAAAAGCCAGATTAGAGAGATGGAAGATAAATTTAAATCTACAGTGACCAAATTGGAAAAAAAAAGTCTCACTGAAGAAAACAAATCCCCAAAAAGTAAAATTTGTAAACTTGGACAGAAGGTTCAAAATGTAACTGAAGAAAATACCTCCCTAAAAAAGGAGCTTCAAAAACTAACCAAGGAAAATAATTCACTAAAAATTAGAATCAGCCAAACTGAAGCTAGGGACTTTATGATACATCAAGAATCAGTCAATCAAAATATGAAGATGGAAAAACTAGAAGAAAGTGTAGAATATCTCAATGGAAAAACAACTGACCTGGAGAACAGATCCAGGAGAGATAATCTAAGAATTATTGATCTACAAGAAAGTAATGATGAAAAAAGCAGCCTGGACAACATTCTCCAAGAGATTGTCAAAGAAAACTGTCCTGAAGTCCTAGAATCAGAGGGTAAAATAGTTATGGAAAGAATTCAGTGGACTCCTCCTGAAAGAGACAGAAAGAAACAAGGAGCAGATGGACTTCATATTTACCTGCAGAGGCTTTTACAAACTGATGCTGAGTGAGAAGAGCAGAACCAGTAGAAATTTGTACAGAATTACAGATAAACTGTATATGTGATTACCAGCTTTGATGTACTGGACTCTTCTCAGCAATGCAGGGTTATAAGACAATTACAAAAGACTCATGATGGAGAGAGATGTCTACATTCAGAGAAAGAACTAGAAAGAACAGGGTTTGAATGCAGATTGAAGCAAACTACCTGCTCTCTTTCTTTTTCTTATTTGCTTTTGTTTCCTCTTTTACAGTGTTCATTCCATCTATTACAATTCTTCTTTATAACCTGACTAATGTCTAATGTGAAAGTATTTGCAGAACCTATACTTGATTGCATGCTGCCATGGGGAAAGGGGGATGGAGAAGGAGGGGGAGGAAATTTGAAACTCAAGGGATTGTGGAACATACTCTTGTAAACTAAAAGTAAACAAACAAATTAATAAAGAACAAAAAAAAATTGAAAAAAAGGTGTCTTCTGAGAAAAAGGGGAATAAAAGGGAAGGAGGGGAATGAATGACCAGTAGTCTAGTCCTGAGAGCCCTGATTGATTCCAGCAAGGTAGTACCTGCTGCGTGTCCCTGTTGCATGTTGTAATCACACTATCTTAGCATTAGGAGTTAGGAAAAAGTAACTCATGACAGCCATTTCCTTCCTCCCTGGATTCTTTTCTCCCATTTAGCTTGGCTTTTCTAAGCTTCTACTTCATAATGCTATCCTTTTAAAAAACATATCCTTTAATTTTTTAAGCTTTTTTATTTAAAGTTTTGATTTCTGAACTCTATCTCTCCCTCCTCTCTCCCCCACCTGAGACTGTAAGCAGATATATGTGCAATTATGTAAAACATTTCCATATTAGTCATTTTGTACAAGAAAACTTGAATAAAAGAATAAAAATAAAAGGAAGTGAAAATAGCATGCTTTAGTTTGTATGTAATCAGCATCAGTTCTTTCTCTAGAGGAGGATAGTGTGCTTCATCATTAATCCTTTGGGAGTGATTGTTTTGGATCATTATATTTCTGAGAATAGCTAAGTCATTCACAGTTCTTCATGGAACAATATTGCTATTACTGTGTACAATGTTTTGGTTCTGTTCACCTCACTATGCATCAGTTCATGTAAGTCTTTCCAGGTTTTTCTGAAATTAGCATGTTTGTTATTTATTATAACGCAATAATATTCTCGTAAAATCATATGTCACCGTTCTTGGTTTTTTATTTTAGCTATTCCTCGAGTAGTGGGCATTCCTTTGATTTTAAATTGTTAACCACCACAAAAAGAGCTGTTTGATTTTTGGACAAATAGCTCCTTTTTCCTTTTTATCTGGATGTCTTTGGTATATTGACCTAACAGTACTATTGCTGGAACAAATGTTATGTGCAGTTCTATAGCCCTTTGGATACAGTTCCCAATAAGAATGGTTAGATCAGTGTCCCAGTTTTTCCACATCCTTTCTGACAGCCAGTTTTCCTTTTTTATCATATTTGCCACTCTGATAGGTGTTAGGTAGTACCTCAGAGTAGTTTTAGTGTGCATTTTTTGATCAATAGTGAGGAACCATTTATCAGTTGGGAAATAACTTGTATTTTTATAAATTTGACTCAGTTCTCTATACATTTGAGAAATGAGGCTTCTATCAGAGATAGCTATTGCATTTTTATTCCTCCAGCTTTCTGTTTTCCTTATAATTTTAGTTGCATTATTTTTGTTTGTGCAAAACCTTTTTAGTTTTATATAATCAAAATTATCTGTTTTACATTTTGTACTGCTCTCTATATCTTCTTTGGCCCCAAATTCCTCCTTTATAAACTTAACAGATAAACTATTCCTTGCTCTCTTAATTTGCTTTCGGTATCACCATTCATGTGTAAATCATGTACCCATTCTTGACCTTATCTTGGCATATGGAATGAATGTTGATCTATCCCTAGTTTCTGCCAAACTGTCTTTCAGTTTTCCCAGAAGTTTTTTGTCAAATAATTTTTTTTCCTTCAAAAGTTTGGATTTGGGGGTTTATCATATGCTAGCTTAGTATGGTCATTTACTATAATGTAGTTAGTACCTAATCTATTCCACTGATTCACCACTCTATTTCTTAGCCAGTACCAGATCGTTTTGATAATTGCCACTTTACAATACAGTTTGAGATCTGTTACGGCTAGACTACCTTCTTATGCATATTTTTCATTTATTCCCTTCATATCCTTGAGCTTTTCTTCTTCTAGATGAATTTTGTTATTATTTTTTCCTAGCTCTATAAAATAATTTTGGTAGTTTGACTCATATGGTACCAAAAATTAATTTAGGTGGAATTGTCATTTTATTATATTAGTTCTTCCTACCCATTAGCAATTAATATTTTCACAATTCTTTAGGTCTAACTTTATTTGTGTGAAAAATGTTTTATATTTCATATATATGTACAATATATACATATATATAATATTTCATATTGTCTACAGTTTTTTAATGGAATTTCTCTTTCTATCTTTTGCTACTGGACTTTGTTGGTAATATTGAGAAATGCTGATTTTTTTATGTGGTTTTATTTTATATCCAGAAACTTTGCTAAAGTTGTTAATAATTTCAAGTAGTTTTTTAGTTGATTCTCTAGGATTTTCTTTTTTTTTTTTTAAAGCAATTGGGGTTAAGTAACTTGCTCAAGGTTACATGGCTAGTCATTATTTATGTGTGGGTGCTCATTTTCTGAGGCTGGTTTCGATCTCGGGTCATCCCAACTCCGAGGCCGGCGCTCTTACTCACTGCACCACCTAGCCACCCCATCTCTAGGATTTTCTAAGTAAAACATCATATCATCTACAAAGAGTAAAAGTTTTGTTTCCTCATTGCCCATTAGAATTCCTTTCTTTTTCTTCTCTTATTTCAATAGCTAATTTTTCCAGTACAATATTAAATAATAGAGGTGATAATGGACATCCTTGCTTCACCCCTGATTGTATTGAGAAGGCTTCTAGCCTCTCCTCATTACAGATAATGCTTGCTGATGGTTTAGATATATAATTATCACTTTACAGTATACACCATTTATTCCTATGCTTGCTAGTGATTTTAATAGGAATAGATGCTGTGTTTTGTCAATGGCCTTTTCTTTATCTATTGAGATAATCATATGATTTCTCTCAGCTTTGTCATTGATATGCCTAATTATTCTGATAGTTTTCCTAATATTGAATGAGCGCTGAATTCCTTGTATAAATCCCTCCTGGTCATGGTGTATGATCCTTATAATATATTGCTATTCTCTCTTTGCTAGTATGTTATTTAAAATTTTTGTATCAATATTAATTAGGGAAATTGGTCCATAATGTTCAGTCTCTCTTTTGGCTCTTTCTGATTTGGGATTCAGCACCATATTTGTGTTGTAAAAGAAACTTAGTAGGACTCCTTCCCTATTTTCCCAAACATTTTCTGAAAGTTTACATAGTACTGTGATTATTGTTCTCTAAATGTTTGGTAGAATTTTTTCATAGGAAGTTCATTGATGGTTTGTTCAATTTCTTTTTCTAAGATTGAATTAAGCATTTTATTTCTTTTTTAAAAAATCTAGATAATTTACATTTTGTAGCTATTCATCCATTTAATTTGGATTGTTAAATTTGTTGGCATATAATTGGACAAAATAACTTCTAACAATTGTCTTAATTTTTTGTCAGTGGTGAATTCACCCCTTTCAATTTCAATACTAGTCACTTTTGTTCTTCTTTCCCTTTAAAAACTGAATTAACCAGTATTTTATATATTTTATTTGTGTTTTTTTTCATAAAACCAGCTTTGAGTTTGTTTATTAGTTCAATGGTTTTCTTACTTTCTGTTTTATTATTCTCTCCTTTTATTTTCAGGATTTTCAATTTGGTATTTAATTGGGGATTTTTAAATTTGTTCTTTTTCTATTTTTTTAATTGTGTGCCCACTTCATTGATCTGCTTATTCTCCATCTTATTGATGTAAGCAATTAGAAATACACATTTGCCCCTAAGTACTCCCCTTTGGCGGCATCTTATAAATTTTGCTATGTTGTCTTATTGTCATTTTCTTTAATGAAATTACCAATTCTTTCTATAATTTGTTCTTTGACCCACCTGTTTTTTTTAGGATAGATTATTTAATTTCTACTTAATTTTAATCTCTTTAAACTGTCTGTTACTGAATGCAATTTTTATTGCATTATGATCTGAAAAGGATGTGTTTACTATTTTTGCTTTTCTGCATTTGGTTGTCAGGTTTGTATGTCTTAATACATGGTCAATTTTTGTTTAGGTACCATATGCTTCTGAGAAAAAGGCATATTTTTTTCTATTCCCATTCAGTTTTCTCCAGAGATCTATCATATATAACTTTTCTAGAATTTTATTTACCTCCTTAAAATTTTTTTCTTATTTACTTTGTGGTTAGATTTCTCTAGTTCTGAGAGGGGAAAGTTGAGGTCCCCAACTAGTATAGTTTTATTATCTTTATTTGCTTATTTATTTATCTTGTAAACAATATATTGTAAGATTCTGGTTTTTAAAACATTCTGTTATCTGCTTCCATTTTATAGGTGAGTTCATCCCATTGACATTTATATTTATAACTATATCTATCTATCTATCTATCTATCTATCTATCTATCTATCTATCTATCTATCTAAATATCTATGTATTTCCCTCCATGTTCCTTTTCATTTATTTATATCCCTCACTTCCCCCAAACATTCCCTCTTCACAAGTGTTTTACTTCTGATTACTACCTTTCCTAATATACCCTCCCTTTCATCAGTCTCTCCACCTCTTATTATCCCCATTTCTTTTTACTTCCTTATAGGATAAGATAGATTTTTACATTCAATTGAGCATATATGTTATTCCTTCTTTGAACCAATTTTGATGAGAGTAAAGTTTAAGCTTTGACCACCACCACCACCCCCATATTCCCCAGCTTTTTCACATCTCTTTTATGTGGGATAATTTACTCCATTCAATCTCCTCCCTCCTTCCAGTGTAATTTTCTTTCTCACCCTCTTTATTTTGTTTATTGGTGCATCATCCCATCAAAGTCACCTTATATCTATAACCTCTGTCTACAGATTCTTCATATTCTACATATCTTCAAATTGCTCTTCTAGTAATAAAGTTCTTAAAAGTTATAAATATTTTTACCTTTTAATATTTCCCTTGAGTCTTGCATTTGGAGGTCATATTTTTTTTATTCCTCTCTGGTTTTTTAATTATAAATCCTTGAAAGTCTTCTATTTCATTAAATATCAATCTTTTCCCCTGAAAGATTATATTAAATTTTTCTCTATCTCGGTAGGTGATTCTTGGTTTTAATCCTAACTCCTTTGCCTTCTAATATATCATATTCCAAGTCCTCCAGTTCTTTAATGTGGAAGCTGCCAAATCCTGTGCAATCCTGACTGTAGCTCCATGATATTTGAATTCTTTCTTTTTGGCTACTTGCAATACTTTCTCCTTGATCTGTGAGCTCTGGAACTTGGTCATCATATTCCAGAGTTTTCATTTTGGGATCTCTTTCAGGCACTTATTGGTGGAGTCTTTCAATTAATATTTTGCCCTTTGTCTGTAATATATGAGGACAATTTTCTTTTATAATTTCTTTATGGAAGTTGTCCAGGTCTTTTTTTTCTTTTCTTTTCTTTTCTTTTCTTTTTTTTGGTCATGGCTTTTGGGCAATCCACTAATTCTTAGGTTATCTTTCCTGGATTTATTTTCTAGGTCAGTTGTTTTTCCAATGAGAAATTTCATATTTTCTTCTATTTTTTTACTTTTTATTTTATCTTATTGTATCTTAATGTCTCTTAGAGTCATTAATTTCCACTCGTTCAATTCTAATTTTTAAGGGATTATTTTCTTCAGTGAGCCTTTGTACTTCCTTTTCCATTTGACCAGTTCTATTTTTTAGGGAGTTATTTTCCCTGGCACATTTTTGTATATATTTTCTAATACTCTTGACTCTTTTCCCCTGATTCTCTTGTATTACTTTCATTTCTTTACCCAACTTTTATTTCTCCTTCTCTAATTTGGTTTTTTTAAATCCCTTTAAAGCTCTTCCCAGCTTTCTTTTTGGGCCTGAGACCAAACTGTGTTTTTCTTTGAGGCTTACATGTACCCATTTTGACACTGTTGTCTTCTTCTGAGTTTATTCCTTGATCCTCCCTATGACCAAAATAATTTTTCTATAGTCAAACTCTTTTTCTGTTTTTGTTTTTGCTCATTTTTCTGCCTTTTTACTACCTTGGTGTTCTTATGTGAGAGTTGGGCTCTCACATAACCTGCACTGTCCCTAGCTTTTAGTGTTGGGGCTCTGGGTCTTCTATCTTTCACTGGACTCTGGGGCTTTGGTGCTTGTTTTCACTAGAGAGTATGCTTTTCTTCTGACTTCCATTAGGGGGTGGAGTCTCTCTGTTGGCCTCCCCTGGATGTGGGGTTTAGCTGCTGACTGGTCCTAGGGTGGGGCCTTGATGCTGGGTTGCTATGGTAACAGAATCTTTTTTGGTGACTGGTCCTAGAAGAGGATCTTGTTAGTCTGCCACAGGGGTGGGGCCCTGTTTCAAGGTTGCTATAGAAACAGGGTCTCTCTGCTGGTAGATCCCAGGGGCAAGGACTCACTATTGGCCAGCCCTGGGTTAGGGTTTCACTACTGGTCAGCAATGAGGTAATGGCTATGTTGGTGGCTTATGTTGGGGTGTCATTGCTAGAGCGGGGCCTTGCTGCTCTGCCCAGATTGCTTTCTTGCCTAAGGTGACTGTTGGTTTGCAGGAGGGTGGGGTATTGCTGGTGGATTGCCCCAGACTTGGAGCCTTGCTTCAAGGCCTCTGCTACTGCTGCTGCTGCTGCTGTTGCTATTGCTCCTGGACCTTGCTCCCCTCCCACCCTGCTGGTAAGCTACTGCTTCTCTACTCCTACATCAATTCTAAAGTTGTTTGGGAGGGAATTTGGGAGGGCTTCAGAGTGTTCCTTCTTCACCCTGCCATCTTGGCACTGGAAGTAAATAATGCTTTTTGCTGTCACATAATCCTTTACCATGGGAGGAGCTAGTTTGCCTATCTAGGTCAGGACTCACTGGTCTTAGGGTAAGAGTAAATTCCCCAGGGAGATAAGAGAGAGAGTATCCTGAGAGACTTTCAGAGTACTGACTCTGGAGTCAGAGAATCTGGGTTCAAATCTTGCCTGTGTGACCTTAGGCAAGATACTTTCCTGTGCCTTGGTCTCTTCATCTATAAAATGAGAGTTGGAATTGGCAACTTCTAAGATTCCTTCTAGGTCTAGAATCTAGGTCTAGATTATGTGGGCACCCAGCTCCAACATCTTGATCTCCTTGGCAGCACCATAACAGTACTACATAAGAGTGAAGAGTCTGGTCCAAAGACAGACCTGGAAAAAGAACTCTGAGGAAATCTGAAGAGAGAGAGCACAGGGATAGTTGGAATGTGGTGGCTGGTGGGGAAAGGCAAGGGAAGCAGAGAGAAGCAGAGATCTGGGAAAGCTTTAAAGAAAGGATGTCAACTGAGTTGAGACTCGAAGAGAGGTAAGGTAAGGATTTTGAAAGGCAGAGTGGAAGAAAGTACACATTCTAGGAATGGATATATAGGATGGATCCTACATATGAAAGAAAGAGATGACATGATGTATTGGGAGTATGCCCAGCAGCCCAATTTGGATGGAATTTGTCTACAGAGAAGAATATTGTGACAAATGCTTGGAAAGGTAGATTGGAACCAGATTGTGGATGGAGGGTCTTATAAGACAGGATAAGGAAATTTTCCACTCACAAACCAGGGAAGGGAAAGAAAAAACAAAACTGAGGCCCAACCTTCTCCACTAACTCAAAGCTGGTTTCTTTCATAGGAAGGACCCTTAGCCCTGAGTTTCTGGACTCCTTGAATACATTCAAGGAAAGTTGTACCCACCTAAATTTTATGGCAGAGATCCTCAACCTAAATTGCTCCAAATTATTGTCAATGCAGTGGGTTTAGCCAATATACTACCTTTCTCTATTTCTGGGTTTTGTGACTGACAGATGCTGTTGCTGCCCTTTCTCTGGACATATCTCTCTGTGTGGAGTGCTCGGGGATTTGGGCACATGTTTCTGTTCTCAGTGGTCAGGCCATTCTCAGAGGTTACACAGCTAATGGGCTTAGGCTGGCATGCCTGCCTTCTTGTTCTATTCCAATGTGAACAGCTCAGCATTTGTGTTTCCAACAAAGCCTCCCACAATACTGCTGTAAATACACACATATGGGCATGTGGGCACATACACATATATAATATAGAAAGAGAGAGAGAGAGAGAGAGAGAGAGAGAGAGAGAGAGAGAGAGAGAGAGAGATGTACAGTCTATCAGAACAAGGAAGAGACTTACAAGGCCTTCTTCTTGCCTTTTCTAAAAGGCCACATGTCAAGAATAAATATAATTTCCCCACATGTTGTTAGATTGTAAACCTCATGAGGATAGCTAGGGCACACAATCATTGACATGGGTCCCCAGCTTCCTCGAGTGTTTCTCTGTATTCTGTGAGTATTTGATAAATACTTTCTAACAGACTGAGTGGACAAATTAACTAGTGGGTTGGATGAGAGGCAATGCAGGCTACCTAAGGAACATCAAAGGGTTTTTCAGGATTGATGAGTTAGAATCTTCAGTTCTGTTCTAGACATGCTGTGTGACTTGCTGTGTGCCTCAGGTCCTGTATCTATAAAAGGCAGAGGATAACATCTACCCCCTATTGATTTCTTCATGGAATTGTTGAAAGGATGAAGTAGATGGTGCATTTAAAAGTGCTTTAAGGTTTTTATACAAAAGGTACTCTATGGAAATGAGGTGTTATTACATACACTAATGCAGAAGTATATCAGCCAACAGCTGAAGTCAATCTGGACCAGCCTTAGCATTGCTCCTCTGAAAGACCAAGTCTAAGTACTTGGAAAGACTGTGATGCAAGGAATGATTTTTCTCATAATTTCCTCTTTCTTATTATTCCTTGGATTTCAGCACTGGTGATTCTGGTAAAATGATATGTCCCCAGATTTGTTGAACAGGTCACTGGTGTGAGGCTATGGGATTTAATAGGTTATGAATCATAGGATCTTAGAATCTCAGAGTTGGAAGGGACCTCAGAGATCATATAATTAAGCCTGAACAGGAATCCCCAGGACTACATCTCTGACAAATGGTCATGTAGTCTCTTCTTGAAGGCTTCCAACACCGGGAAATTTACCACCTCCTGAAACAGCCTCTTCCACTCTTAGACAGATCTAATTTATGATGGGTCCAGCTCTGCCTCTTTAGAAAGAATTTCCACTCATTTTTCCTACTCTGGGATTAAACAAAAGAAACTTAATCACTTTTCAACATGCCAGCTCCTTAAGTATTTGAAGGAAGCCATCCCCATCTCTTGCCCCACCAAATGCCTTTTTAATGTCCCTCAGAGAAGTGTAGACTTTTAGAGCTAAAAGGGACCTTAGAAAGTACCCAGTTCAATTCATTCATTCCATAGTTTTACAAGTGAAAATAAATTGAATCCTCCCAAAATGAATTTGTACAAAGTCACTCAGGTAGAAAGTAGCAGAACCAGGGCTAAGTCCCCCTGACTATTGATTGAACCAGGGTTCTTTCCACTATCACATGCTGCTTCCAAATTCAGAAAGAATAGTTACATAATTAATTATGCCACACTCCAAAGTTTTACTCCTGATAATCTCCCAGGAAAACCCCAACCCCCCAAAATTATTTTCCCTACAGTATTTGGTGAGTAGTTGGACTTGAGTACAAAATTCTGTAATATTTCTGTTTTTGTTTAAAGCTTTATGTGGTATCAGAAGCACTGATGCATATAAGAACAGCTGAGTACAAATTCCCAATAGTACTATGTTCTGCTTCCTGTAGTCTTAGTTCACACCATCCTATTATTGCCCTCTGTTTTCTTGAAAAAGTACAGTAATACCATCTTATCTGTCCTTAATCTAACAACGTAGTAATAATACACAGAATCATCTTTGTTGAATACAAACACTGACTAGGATCAACCCACCCTGGTAGAGGATATTAGGGAAGTATTATTGATTGCTCATCAGTGATGGCTTACCTCAACTAGAAATACAGAGCTAGACTAATGAAGCTATGGTTTTGTTAGAGATTCTTGTATAAGCCAATTAGCTTTGGTATCCCCTTGGCTACAGTATACATTACCTCAGATTATGGCTCATTGACTTACAAATTGGTGCTCTTGGTCACAAAGAGAACCAGGTAAAAGAATATGGATTACTTATCCTCCATACTTGGAATACACTCCCTCCTTACCCCTACTTCTTAAAATTCCTAGTTTCCTTCAAAGTTCAGCTTATATACCCCCTTTCTACGTTATGGTGCACAGTAGATTAGAGAACTGAGCTTGGAGCCAAGGGAGAACAGAGTGCAAATCTAGCCTCAGACATTTGTGTAACCCTGGGCAAGTCACTTAAACTCTGTCTGTCTTGATTTCTTCAACTGTAAATGGATGATAATAATACCTACTTCTGAAAGTTATTCTGAGGATCAAATGAAATATTTGTTAAGTGCTCAGCACAGTGCCTGGCATATAGTAAATGTTTCCTTCCTTCCTTTCTCCCTCCCTCCCTCCCTCCCTTCCTTCTTCCTTTCCTTCTTCTCTTCCTCCTTCCTTACTGTTAATATTGGTAAATCAGTACAAATCAATCACCACTATTGAAAAAGCAACTCAAAGCACATCTTACCAACAATAAATCATTAACTATATTATTATCACATAATAGCCCTGTAAAGTTCCACCTTTAATTTTCCCTGAATCCCCATCAAATTCATTGCTATTGTTTTTCAGTATTTTGCAAAGCATAACTCAGAGGTTAATTCTGATTACATTTTAAAATAAAAGAATTGGTGACCCATCCTAGAGCATAACTCCTCCAAGCCCAACATTAGGATTTCCCATAGTCTTCACTTTTCTGGATGTGGGAAGGTAGGGGGCATTGCCATGAGGACATCATGGCATTATTCCAATTTTGGAAAACTGAGAAAAGGAGAGAAGTAGAAAGCTTCAGTGTTCTTTCCAGATATAAGTTCATAAAATATCCCATAAAAAATCTGGCTTAAGTATTACTCTAATATATCTTGTTTTCTATGTTTAGAAGTGGTAGTCAAATGAAGACTGTGAAAAATTATTATTATTAATTATGAGTATTACTAATAACCAGTATGTTGGAGGAGATTCAGAGGCTCTCCCCATTTTTCTAAATTCCTCATCTTAAAAAGTTCCCTTTTCTTGAAGGATATTAATGATAATGAGTTGACTCTTCTGATCTTGGTCAGACCCTACCCAACTGTGCAAGGAATTTATTGATCTAGAGTAGGAAAGCCTATATTGCTCTACTCAAGGTTGGGTGGAGACAGAGCCTTCTGTCTATAGCCATAGGTTGGGGGTGGTCTGAGCAAAGATAATTTCTCTGTTCAAGGGCCACTCTCAGCCCCATTGATAACCTTCTCTTTGGAAAGGTATACATACATATATATATATATATATATATATATATATATATATATATATATATATATATATATATATAAACTGTGAACATTGCCCCATGATTGTCTTTGGTCTAAGAGACAAGGCCAAATGATGATCCTTTTATTAATTGCCTGTTAGTCTTATTAATAAAATGATTAAATTATGCAGAAACTATGTCTCTCAAGCCTTTTAAAGCTTCACAACTGGTAATAATGATTGTAATAAGTATTTATATAGCTATTTAAACATTCATATATTTCTTATTTCTTTTTTTTTTTTTGCTTTTTGGAGGGCAATTGGGATTAAGTCATTCATATATTTCTATACACACATATACCAACATATATACATGTTTGTCATATATACATACAAATGCCCTCTATATAAACAGACATATATACACATACAACTTGCAGTATTCGCTTCATTGGGGTAGATTTGAGGGTTTGGGGTTTGTTTTTTGCTTTTTTGGAGGGGGGAAGGTAGGGCAATTGGGGTTAAGTGACTTGTCCAAGGTCACACAGCTACTTTTTTTTGTGTTAAGTGTCTGAGGATGGATTTGAATTCAAGTCCTCCTGACTCCAGGGCTGGTGCTCTATTCACCACCTAGTAAACCCAAGGGTTATTCATATAGCAAGTCTATGGTGAATTGAAATTTGGTTGGTATTAGCAAGAATAAGTTTCTTTGGAATTGGTGAGTCTGCTCCACTCTGCTTGGTAGTTTGCTGGCCCTGTGCCTTTATTTTTGCCTGGAATTAGGGGGTTAGTCTAGATCACCCCTCCTGTGCCTCTTCCAGGTCCTTTAGACTAATTTTTTATAGATTACATTTTTAACAGAGAGAGTACTTGGAGTAACAACAGCAATGCAAAGGTGATGATCAGAAGGCTTGGATCTTCAGTAAAAGATCCATTGAATGCCTCATACACACTCATCTAAAATGGAACCCAAGCACCTAAAGACAAAAAAGAAAGTGGCCAAGCCATGATAAAGAGTTCTAAATCCTGATGGTACTGACTAGTAGCTCATGAAAGAAAATAGTGACTCTAAAAGTGAAACAAACAAAACTGGGAATACTTTATAGCTATAGATTAGGGCAACAGGAAGAGCTATTTAATAAAAAGTTGGAAAATACCAATTAAGTCATTTTTGGCAGAATATTCCTGAGCTATCCAGTATTGGATTCACCAAATCCAAAAGCAGGTATATTTTTAGATAACTTTCTTGGTCAAGAAACATAGAGAGGTAGTTGATATAGTGGATAGTGTATTGGTCTAGGTGTCAGGAAGGTCTAAATTCAAATCCTACTACAAATACTAAATGCATGACCTCAGACAAGTCATTTAACATCTCTGTACTTTAGTTTTCAGTTTCCAAATTTATTAAAAGATAGATAGGATTTGATTATAGGTCTTTAAGGTCCCTCCCAACTCTATTACTCTATGAAGTCATTTAACCCTTAATGCCCCAGATAAATCTGCAAGAACAAAAATAGCAAAACAATTACTAATTAGCATTGGTGGAGGGATTTTTCTCACTGGGAGTTCCCTACACCAATGAAATGGAAGTTCTGTACCAAAGGAAAATAAATGCAAGGTGCTGTCAAAGATAATGAAAAAATATATAATTCCTGTTACCCTTGCAGAGTTTCCATCCTACTGGAAGATTCTCCTAATTCTAGTCAAGTACTTGCTAGCAGTGTGACCTGTCAAATTATTTAACCTTTCTTGGGCTGTTTCCTTATTTGTATAAGAGGTGATTGAGCTAGATGTTTTCATTTCTTCTAGTTCTTAGTCTATGGTCTAATGATCTATCATTAAGGTATGAAAAGTAAATTTATGAGCAAGATGCATGTGACAATAAACATGACACTTTGATCACAGAATTTCCAGTGTGACACATGCAATTTTATATGTATTCTCAAATAGGCAGGGAAGAAGTACTACCGATGAATTCAATCTAATGTCTCCTCCTCAGTCTCCTCATCCCCCTCATCCCCCTCCTGTCTCCTCCCCTCCCTCCTCTTCCTGCTCCTGCCTGTGACCAATTAGCTTGGTTAGTTGGTTAGGACATGGTGCTAATGAGGTTAAGATCTGAAGTTCAATCTCCAGCTATGCCAACAACTTTGTTCTATTTTGTGGCCAGCATTTTCATCTCTAACCCTGATCAGATGTCCAGCAAATAAGTATTAGACATGGAGGGTGGGGGGTGAGAGGAGGAAAGGGGAAGAGGGATCTGGATGAAAGAATGTGCATGGATCAGAAAAAATCTGTCACTGCTACAAGATATATAACTTGCATTTTATACCTCACTAAAGATGAGTCTGTAACTTTGGTCCTACTTGCTTCCACTCTCACCCATCTAATCAGCTGATAAATCCTGATTTTAATTTCAGTAATTACTCTGCAATTTCCCATCCGTCCCCTCCTTACCAATCCCATTGACATCACCCCAATCCTTACATTTGTTACCTCTGACCTAAGGTATTGCCAGGATTTCCTAATCAGTTTCCCCCTCTAGGGAATTCTACCTCTAATCAATTTTTTCACACTGATCCTAGGTTAATCTTCCTGATACACAGGTCTGGTCATGTCATACAATTGCTCAAAAGTTCTCAGTGGCTCCCCTTGGACTACTTAATATAATCCAAATTCCTTTGTCTAGCATATAAGGTTCTCCATAATTTGGCTCAATGTATATTTCCAGTCTTATTTCACAGAACTCCTCTATATTGAGTTCTAGCCAAACTGTAACGCTTGTCATACTTAGAATATGTCCGTTTCTCATAATGTTTCCAATACCTGGAATGTTTCTACCTGCTCTCCCCTTTTTTATACATATTGAAATCTTTCCCTTGCAATTTCTCCTCTCTGAAGATAACTAATTTTTCAGAGGCAAGAGGCTTTGGTGTAGAGTCTGCTAAATTTGAAGTGAAGAAATCCCAATTTGAACTTAGGTATTGACTCTTACTAGCTGTGTGACCCTAGACAAATCATTTTACTCCTCTGACCTTCAGTTTCTTCATTTGTAAAATAGGGGTAGGGAGCCAAGATAATGGAGAAAAGGCAGCAACTCACCTGAGCTTTCCCCAAAATCCCAATTAGCACCTTTAAATAATGCCATGAAACTATTCCTAGAGCAGCAGAACCCACAAAAGGACAGGGTGAAATAATTTCCTAGCCAAAGGCAACTTAGAAGGGCAGCAGAAAAGGTCTGTCACACTTGGGTGAAAAGTGGAACACAGTGTAACACAGGTTGTATCAACACAAACTGGGCCCCAGCAAATTAGGAGCAGGTCTTGGGAACCACTGAATCTGCAGTGGCAGTGACTGCTTCTGGAGCTTTCAGCTCACAGATCATAAGCAGTTCAAACAACTGATCAGAAGGAAATTTCGGAGGTCTGTTTGCTTCCACTGAGGAAGGAGTCTAGCTTTGGCCATACTTGGATCTGGGTCACAGGCCTGGGGAGCAGACCCAGGGCAAGAAGGAACACTAGCACACCAGAACTTGCAGGCTGCAGTGGAGTTGGGACCCTTGTCACAGTTCCAGGGCAGAAAAGAGTGTTTGTGGTCTCTTACAGACCAGCACACAGGACAGGAGAGGAGTAAACACCTCTCTTTGGATCATACCACTTTGGAAGAACTGAAAACTTACAGGTACCTTGAAGTATTTCTGAAAACAGCTGCACAAAACCCCTGAAACTTGGGACAGTGCTCCCTCCACCTTGGAAGCAGAGCACTACTTGAACAAAGAGTTAAAAGTCAAAAAATATACTAGAAAAATGAGCAAATAACAGAAAAAATATTCTGACCATAGAAAGTTACTATGGTGGCAAGGAAGATCAAAACACACACTCAGAAGAAGATAAAAAAGTCAAAATTCCTTCTTCCAAAGCTTCCAAGAAAAATACATATTGGTCTCAGGCCAATGAAAGGTTTAAAAAGGATTTTGAAAATAAAGTAATAGGGGCAGCTAGGTGGTGCAGTGAATAGAGCATAGGCCTTGGAGTCAGGAGGAACTGAGCTTGAATCCGATCTCAGACACTTAACACTTACTAGCCAAATGACCTTGGACAAGTCACTTAATCCCAATTGTCCTGCTTTACCTCCTCCAAAATAAAAAAAAAAAAAGCCAAAAAATGAAATAAGAGAGGTGGAGAAAATTTTGGGAAGAGGAATGAGAGTGATACAAGAAAATCATGAAAAAGAGTCAATAGCTTGGTAAAGGAGACACAAAAAATACTGAAGAAAATAGCACCTTTTAAAATAGACTAGGTCAAATGGTAAAAGAGGTACAAAAAACTAATGGTGAGAAAAATGAATTGAAAAGAAGAATGAGACAAATGAACAAAGAAGCAGAAACATTGATTTTAAAACTTCTTAAAAAGTAGAATTGGACAAATGCAAAAGGAGACACAAAAGCTCATTGAAGAAAATAATTCCTTGAAAATGGGAACTGAGCAAATGGAAGCTAATGACCTTATGAGAAATAAGAAACAATAAAACAACACTGGAAGAAAAAGAAGGAAAAGGCAAAGGAGAAGGGGAGGGAGGAGGAGGAGGAGGAGGAGGAGGAGGAAATGGAGGAGGAGGAAAATATATTATTGGAAAAGTAACTGACCTGGAAAATAGATCCAGGAGAGATGATTTTAAAATTATTGGACCACCTAAAACTCATAATAAAAACCTAGACATCACCTCTTAAGAAATTATGAAGGAAAACTTCCCTGATATTCTAAAACTATAGGGCAAAATAGAAATTTAAAGAACCTATCAATCACCTCCTGAAAGAGATACAAAAATGAAAACTCTTAGGAATATTATAGTCAAATTATAGAGCTCCCAGATAAAGGAGAAATATTATAATCAGCCAGAAAGAAACAACTCAAGTATCATGGAACCATAGTCAAGATAGCACAAGATTTAGTAGCTTCTACATTAGAGGATCAGATAGCACAAGATTTAGTAGCTTCTACATTAGAGGATCATCCGACTTGGAATATGATATTCCAGAGGGCGAAGGAGATGGGATTACAACAAATTATCATCTACCCAACAAAATTGAATATAATGCTTCAGGGGAAAAAATGGAAATCCAATGAACCATTCTTGATGGAAAGACCTAAACTGAATAGAACATTTAACTTTCAAATACAAGATTCAAGAGAAGTATAAGAAGGTAAACAGGAAATGGGAATCATAAGGGACTTAATAAGATTAAACTGTTTACATTCCTACGTGGGAAGATGGTACTTGTAATTCATAAGAACTTTCTTATTATTAGGGTAGTTAGAAAGAGTATATATAAACAGAGGGCACAAGTGTGAGTTGGATATGAAGGGATGATATTTAAAAACATCAGATTCAGGATTGAGAGAGGAATGCACTGGGAGAAAGGGAAAGGGGGTGGTAGAATGGAGCAAATCATCTCACATAAAAGAGATAAGAAAAAGCTTTTACAGTGGAGGGGAAGATGGGGAAGGTGAGAGAGAGTGAGTGAATCTTATTGTCATAAGAATTGGGTCAAAGACAGAATAGCACAAACCTCAGTGGGGTACTTAACCTACAGGAAAGTAGGAGGAGAAGGATAAGAGAATGATAGGGTGATAGAAGGGAGGGCAGATTGTGAGAAGGGGTAATGAGAAAGAAAACACTTTTGGGGAGGGACAAGTTGAAAGGAGAGAGAGAATAGAATAAACAGGGGGAAGGATGGAGGGAAATATATGTAGCAATCATAACAAAAAAAATTTGAAGCAAGTATCTTTGATAAAGGCCTCTTTTCTCAAACATGTATAGAAGTGAGTAAAATTTATAAAAATAAGAATCATTCCCCACTTGATAAATGATCAAAATATATGAACAATTTTCAGATGAAGTAAGTAATCAAAGCTATCTATAGCCATATGAAAAAAATGCTCTAAATCACCATTGTTTGGAGAAATGCAAATTAAAACCATCCTGAAGTATTATCTCTTACCTATTAGATTAGCTAATACAACAGAAAAGGAAAATGACAAATACTGGAGGGAATGTAGGGGGAAAAAATTGAGGCATTCATGCATTGTTGTTGAAGTTGTGACCTGATTCAACTATTCTGTTGAGCACTATGGAACTATGCACAAAGGGCTATAAAACCATTCATACCCATTGACCTAGTAATATCACTACTAGGTCTGTGTCCCAAAAGAGATAAAAAGCAGAAAGGAAAAGGACCTATATCTACACAATATTTATAGCAATTCTTTTCTCATGACACAGAATTGGAAATTGAGGGGGTGCTCATCAGTTGGGGAATGACTGAACAAATTTTGATGTGTGATTATGATGGAATACTATTGTGCAAAAAAACCCCAAAACAACAAAAAACAATGAGCAGGATGCTCTCAGAAAAACCTGAAAAGATTTACAGAAATTGATGCAAAGTGAAATGTATTGTGTACAAAGTAACAGCAATATTATAAGATAGTTGGCTGTGAATGACTTAACTATTCTCAGTGATACAATCATCCCAGACAACTCTGAAGGACATTTGATGAAAAATGCTATCCATCCCCAGAGGAAGAACTGATAGTGTCTGAATACACATTAAAGCATCCTTTTTTACTTTCCTTATTTTTCTTAAGGCTTTTTTTGGTCTCCTTATTTCATAATTTGACTTATATAGAAATATATTTTACATGACTACACATGTATAACCTATATCAAATTGCATGCCTTTTCAATGAGGGGTAGTGGGGAATGAGGGAAAAAATTTAGAACTCAAAGTCTCAAAAATGAAAGTTAAAAATTGTTTTTACATGTAATTGGGGGGAAAGTATTAAACAACAACATTAATTTAGAAAATGGGTAACAATTTTTGCATGACTGGAACCAGCTTAAATGGGTTTGTAAGAGTCAATTGTTAAATTTTCAATGTGAATGTTTACACCTCAGAACTGGCAAACACCACTGGTCAGACCTTAATTTATTGTTTTGTTGATTGAGTTATGGTAGTGATAGAAAAAATGTTAATTGCATATTAAATTTAAAAAGTATGTCCTGCAGCACATTTTTTGAGAAACAATTGTCAAATCACTGCAATCTACAGCATACTATTTCAGAGACAATATTGCACTGATGATAGACATACCTATAGAAGGAAGAGTAGGTTTCATGTCCCTCCCCTAAAATAAACCATATGACCCAGGACAAATCTTTAAATCTCTCAGTACCACAGGCAGACTCTGAGTGGCAGAGAAGTTGCTGATTTGTGCTGCCAGAAGGAGTTTCCTCAAAAAGTTTCCTGGACTGAGGAAATCATGGGGCTGAACCCCCCCTTTCAAAGCAAAAACAACAAGAAACACTTTTATTTTTTTAACAGCCTACCTCACAGGGCTAGAGTGAGCTTATAAACTTTAATACATAATAGAAATGTCATTTATCTAATAGCTGACATTCTTCTAATGCTTTAATGTTTTCAAAGCCCTTTTTATTCATTATGTTGTTTGTTTTTAGAGCCTATTTCAGTAAGCAAGAGAATTTATTCTTACTCACATTCAGCTGACTAGGAAGAGATACCCTGCGTGCTAGTTGGTATAGCCAAAGCTCTATATAGAAACAAGACTGGCAACAATACCGATCTTTCACGTCCTTCAGCCCAATCATACATACTTTCACTTGTTGATTAAAACATGATATATTGGTTACCTGGTATACATGTACAATTGTGTTTCAGTCCATGAGTTCCAACCTCTAGGTATAGAACTCTCCAGGCAAAAGTGGTCTTATTATGCCAACCCTCCCTATATGATATATGCATTTCATTTTCCTGTGTCCGGGTCACTGGGACAGGTAAGCTGTTCCTTCCTCTTTGGTTTGTGGTCAGATTTCAATTACCTCTGGCCAATCACTGTTCTGTTACCATTGCCTTTATGCTTCCTGATGACCATTACTTTCTAGTAAGGGTGGTTATGTTTGACCTATAATGGGTTCCTGGCTCCAATAATACCCCCATTTATACAACCCCCATTCATTATAGCTTTCCTCCTTAACTCATATCACCACTTACCACAAATCCGACCTGTCCTTCAAGCCCAGCTCAAATGTCATCTTTTATAGTGTTATAGATTTAGAGCAAGAAAAGACCTCAGAGTTATAATCCGAATATCGCTCTCTCTTTGTCTCACACACATATTTATTTGCATATATTTCAGTTAATTAGATTAGGCTGTTCTATAATCCAACTTCTCAGTCATTCTTACCATTTTTTTCCTCCATCATGCCCTTGCTTTTCATCTTGAAGCTGACTCTAGCCCTGGAATTCACACACTGGAAGTACCCTCCAATTCTGTAGCTTCTCTCTCTCTTTCTGATTTAATGGCTTCTCCCAGAACCTTAATTTAAGGAGGGCACTCTGCTGGCCATGTCTAATTCCTCTCCAGGCTACCCTCTGTATTTCCTCTACCATGCCCCTGCTGCAGGCACCTTTGTTCCCCCTTCTGCTACAGTTTTCTTTTATGTGTTGTTTTATCCCATTATAATGTCAGCTCCTTCCATGAGAATAATATGACCTGTGTGGGCAAGAGTGTGCTGATAAAGTTTAGAAAACTAATAAAACAATAAATCAGACTCTGATCTGCAGTGTTTGCTGATTTCTGAAGTGTATTTGTTCACGCTGAAATTTTAATAATTGTTTCTCTCCAGCCAGCCTTAGTAGGCTCCAATATACCCTGGGTATGGGACATATATCACGGAATTTTAGAGTTAAAATGGACCATTTAGTTCAACTCATACAGGAATAGGAATGGCATCAAAAACATTCCAAACAAGCTGAGCTTCAATCTCTTCTAGAAGATTCTAGAGATGAGGAAACCATTACTTTCCAAATAAATCCATTCTATTTTTACATAATTCCAATTATTAGACAGTTTTTCCTTTTATCACACTTCAATATGATGCTGTAAACCCAAGCATGAGCAACTTTCCAGAGGACTGCTACTGTGAATAGCTTTAAGGCTCTGATTACATAGTATAGTGAACTCTCTATTTATTCAGCAGTAAACTAAAGCAAAACATTCACAGAAATAAAAGTACAGCATTCACAATGATATAACATAGCAACTTATTACTAAAGTGGCCAAATAGTTTTAAACAAAAGACATTGTTCAGTAAGTCCTTAATTCAATCATTCTTTTTTTTTTCTTTTTGGAGGGCAATTGGGGTTAAGTAACTTGCCCAAGGTCACACAGCTAGGTTTTCGTTTGTGTGTGCATTAAGTGTCTGAGGCCGGATCCGAACTCAGGTCCTTCTGACTCCGGGGCCGACGCTCTACTCACTGCTCCACCTAGCCGCCCCAATTCAATCATTCTTAAGGAGCAGTCCTCCTTAAGGGATGCAAAATACAAAGGTCTTCCACCCCTGGGACACATTGTCTTAATCTTTCAGTCAAAAAGTCTTCTTTCTTTTTGATTGGAGATTAGTTTCCAATCATCCTTAACTTAATCATAACTAAGGGGTACAAGGTACAAAGTACAAAGTTCTTCCACCTCTAGTTCTTAGTAAATCATGATCTTGTCAGTCAGCACTAAGTACCCAAGGAGATGTCTTATCATATTGACTCAAGTCTGGTTCCCAGATACCATGGTTCCTCTTCCATAGTCCCAGCTTTTGCCTGAATTCAACCAACTGTCACCTAGATTCACAGGGAGACAGGTCTCAGCTACTTGTCCAGCTTCTTGTCTGGTTCCCATTCCATATTGATGTTCACTGTGTCCAGTCCACTTCAAGTCCCTCACTGTTTCTGTTTCTGGAAAGACAAGGCTTAACAGAGCCAAAATAACATTCATGGACATTGCTGGCGCCATCATCAATTCACTATCTGCCTGTGAAATCAACACAGACCCACCAACAAGGTCTGAAAACTCAACACAAATCATCAGCATAGCCCTAGGACCTCTGAAACCCTCCTCCAGGATTTCTGTAAACAGACAAGAAAATCCTCTTTCAGGGCTTTCAATAATGTCCCAGGGCTTCTGTACAAAGTATCACAAACACAAATTAACACAGGCAGAACAGACAAAGAGTGCCAGCCACCACAAGTGTCCTCCTCAGTTCTGCTCAGTCCTAGTTATGCTCAGTTTTTTGTATGGTCTTTAGCTCCTCCATATTCCAACTATTTCTTACATCCTTCCTGTTTCTTTCTTTGGCAAGTTCCTCCCACTGTGGTATTCACAGGTTCTGTTTCAATTGTGGCTTTCAGGTAGTCCAATAATTTTTAAATTGTCTCTCCTGGATCGATTTTCCAGGTCAGTGGTTTTTCCCATGAGGTATTTCACATTGCCTTCTACTCTTTCATTTGTTTGGATCTGCTTAACAGCATCTTGATTTCTCATAAAATCATTAGCTTCCATTTGCTCCAGTCTAACTCTGAAGGAATGAATCTCCTCAGTGAGCTTTTGAGATTCTTTTTCCATCTGGCAAATTCAACTTTTTAAGGCATTCTTCTCCTCATTGCCCTTTTGGGCCTCCTTTGCCATTTGAGTTAGTCTATTTTTTAAGGTGTTGTTTTCCTCAGTCAGGCTGTTGACCCTCATTTCATACTTTTCCTGCATCCTTCTCATTTCTCTTTCCAATTTTCCTCCACTTCTCTTATTTGATTTTTAAAGTCCTTCTTAAGGTCCTCTATGGCCTGCAACCCGCTCATGTTTTCCCCTGGGGCTTTTGGAGCAGGACTTCTGACCTCACAGTCCTCTTCCCGCCCCATGCTTCGATCCTTTGTGCCCCCAAAGTAGGAGTCTAGGGTTACATTTTTCTGTTTAATTTGTTTCCTTTGCCTTGGCATGTTGCCACTTAATTACTTGACTTTGGGGCTTGTTGCCACACTATGGCTTTAAGGCCAGATAGAGGAATTTTCGTCCTGAACATGTGGGGGGGGGCACCTTCCGTTTCTGGCAAGCTGTAAACCCACCCACGACTTCCACCCCATATCACAATCCAGATCCAGGGAGGTTAAAGCAAGAGTTATTAACCCCCAAGACTGATCGCTGTATCTCCCTACAGTTCACAGGCCAGGAGCAGGAGCTTCCCCTGAAAACTATAAAATGGTGTGTCTCCTCAGCGGCTTCTAGCCCCCAGGGGAGGAAGCTGATGGGTTCCCCAAATACTGGTCCCAAAGTCCACAGGGCACTAACCTCTCACTTTGTCCTAGGCATGTCTATGTTGATAATTCTGGAATCACCACAGCTGCTGGTGTTCTGGGGTCCCTCCAGCCGGCCACTGGCCCTGCCGCCCTGGGGCTAAAACCGCGACTCAGGAGGACCGGACCTGTGCTCGGCTCCCTGCGCTCTGTGTGCTGCCGGCTCCCAGACAGCTGTGCTGGTCCTTCCTGCAGGGCTTCTGGGCTGTCCTCAGTGGGAGGTTAGCTTCTCTGTGTCGTTCTGTGGGTGCTGGAGCTCCAGAAGTTGTTCAGAGTCCCCTTTTACATAGTTTGGAGGAAATCTGGGGGCAGAGTGGCTTGGACACGCTGTTTCTACTCCGCCATCTTGGCTCTGCCCCCCCTTCCCCCCCAGTTCATATTTTTCTTGGAAGCTTTTGGTACAGGAGTTCTGACTTCACTGTTTTCCTCCTGTTCCATGCTTTGATACATTTTGCCCCTAAAATAGGAGTATAAATTTGGGTTGCTCTGCTTGCTTTGCTTCCTTTGCTTGCTCATGTTGCTACTCAATTACTTGACTTTTGGGCTTTTTTCCACAGTAGGACTCTGCTACCAGACAGGGGAGCTTTGTCCCAATTGCTGTGGTTTTCTAAGCTGCTGAAGCTGTTAGTTGGGTGCCCTCTCTAAAGCCTCCACATGCTCTGGCAAGCTGGTCACATACCCCAGGACCTCCACCCTAGACCACAATCCAGATCCAAACAAGTTAAAGCAAGAGCAATTACTCCTCAGACTGGTCACTTGGTCCACCTACAATCTGCAGGCCAGGAGCTGAAGTAGCCATGTGGTGGCAGCTGCACCACTACCACACCTCAACGGGAGCTTCTCCCTCCAGGGGCTAAAGCCAACTATTCTCCCAAACTACTGGATTCCAAAGTCCACACTGCACTGGCCTCTCACTTTGTCCTTAGCACCTATGGTTGATAATTATGGAAACTGCCAGAGCTGCTGGTGATCTGAAGTCCCTCCAGCAAGTGGCTGGTCACACTGCCCTGGAACTAAGACCTCTGGCTCACACGGGACTGGGGGTAGCTCCCAGAACACTGTGCTGGCCGCTCCCTGCCAGGCTGCTGGGCTGTCCTCAGCGGGAGGTCAGCTTCTCTGTGTCATTTTGTGGGTTCTGTAGCTCCAAAGTTTGTTCAGAGTCTCCTTTTACATGAATTGGAGGAGGTGGGAGCCAGAGCCCAGCAGAAGTCCTGTTTTCACTCTGCCATCTTGACTCTGACCGCGCTCACAGGTTCTTTTTATTAAAAAAGACTTGATATAATTGGGGCAAGATTCAAAGACACTTCAACTGAAACAAGGTGCTAAATAAATAACCCAAAACAAGATGCTAAGTACTTCCTTGCTTGCCATTACAGACTCTCTTTAGCTTCCATCCATTTCTTTGAGTTCTATCCTCTAAGGACTTCTTAAAGTCTTTAGTTATCTTTAAAGCTTTGCTCATGTACCTTCTTTGATAGGAGTCCTTTCCTGATCTCTCTGTCTCTTAATACTCTTTTTTCTCTATCAAACTATTTTGTGCCATATATTTTAAAAATATTTTTACAAAGCTAGATGGTGCAGTGGATAGAGCTCTGGGTCTGGAGTTGCAAAGACCTAAGTTCAAATCTGGCCTCAGACACCTACTAGCTTTGTGTCCCTGGTCAAGTCACTTAACCCTGTTTACCTCAATTTTCTCTTCTGTAAAATGAGCTGGAGAAGGAAATGACAAACCACTGCAGTATCTTTTCCAAGAAATCTCCAAATGGGGCCACAAAGAGTCAGGAATAATTGAAACAACTCAATAATAGCAACAACAATAACAAAATTCCTCAGTAGAATGTTAATTCCTTGAGAATAGGAACTATTTTTCATTTTTGTCTTTATATCTGCAGCGTCTAGTATAAAGCAGCTAGGTGGTTCAGTGGGTGGAAAACGGCATCTGGAGTCAGGAAGTTGTCATTCAATCATTTCAGCCATCAGGTGACCCTAAGCAAGTCACAACTTCTGTCTGTCTCAGTTTCCCCAACTGCACAAGGAGGATAATCATGAGTCATTATGAGGATCAAATGAGATGATATTTTTAAGTGCCTGGCATATAATATTAGCTTCATAAATATGTTTTCTTACCCCCTCAGTTACACAGTGACTTGTGCATAATCAATATATAAAGGAGCTCTGATTTCTTTGGCATAAATTTGGCCATTTCTAACTTGGGAGGAAAGCCTGAGAAAATGACTTGTCCATACTCTAGTGGGAGGTGCAAAATTTTAACCCAGGTCTTTCTGAATTAAAATCCAGCAGTCTGTCCATTGTGACTTTCTAGCACATAGTAGATGTAGAGTCAATGTATGTTGAATTGAAAAGGATCAAGTCTAATTCCTCTTACAAATTTTGTCCCTTTATTTTGTATGATAGACATTTAAATACTTGAACACAGCTATGGTGCTTCTCTTAAACCTTCTCTATTCCAATCTAAACATCACCAGTTCTAGCTGCTGATCCCCATCCTTGTATGACATGAACACAAGTGTAGGAACTTGACATTTACCACTATTAAATTTCATATCATTAGCTTTCGCTTATTGTTCAAATCTGTCAAGATCTTTTTAGATCCTGTTTCTGTCACTCAATGTGTTAGCTTTCCCTCCCAGTTTTGTGTCATCTGTAAATTGAAAGCATGCCATCCATCTTTGTCTCCATCCCTGTCACTAATAAAAAATACTGAACAACACAGAGCCAGAAAGAGATTCCTGGGGTACTCTATAAGAGACACCCCTGCAAGTTGACACTGATTCATTAATGACTATTCTTTGGCACAAGTCATTAAACCAGTTCCAAATCCACCAACCTGTACTATCCTCTGCTCCAGATCCCTCCATTTAATTGATATGGAGTACATCATAGATAAAGAATTTGTCAAATGCTTTGTTGAAATCCTGGCTTACAAAGTCTATTGAATTCTCTAAAAAAAAAACTATTATTTCTAGGATGTGTGACTTCATTAGCATGGTTACTCCCTTCAGTATCTTAGATTGTGTTCCAGAGTCACTGTTACTAAGACATTATTAATCTTTTAGTCATACTGGTAACAAGCTTCTCTGAGTTAACAAGACTGGTTCCCAGAAGGCTGATATACAATAGGTCACTGGCTCCATACTAGAAAGACTTTTAATGATTCTCAGGAGGATCTGATAGAATATGTACTCAACATAGCCTTTAAGAGATCAGTCACTGGGGGTGGGTAGGTGGCTCAGTGAATGGAGCACCAGCCCTGGAGTCAGGAGGACCTGAGTTCAAATCCAGCCTCAGACACTTGACACCCTTACTAGCTGTGTGACTTGGGTAAGTCACTTAACCCCAATTGTCCTGTCTTCCCCCCTCCAAAAAGAGAAAAAAAGAGAGAGATCAGTCACCTTAATGTCACCATGAGGCATCAGAGATGGACATGCATAGAACTTGAGAGTTGGAAGGTCCATAAGTGGAAATTTGGTTCAACTCATACCCAAAAAGAGACAATGAGTTATAATACAACTGACAAGTAGTCAGTTATTCTTTTCTTGCATCAATTGATCAATTGACATTTGTCAGGTATCTACTATATGTCAGACACTGTATGGCCACTCAGAAAATGGAACTGTCCCTGCCCAAGGCAAGAGGAAACTCACTACCACCTACAAGGAAACCCATCCACTTTGTGATGACTCTAATCATAAGGAAGTTTTTCCTGACATCAAAACTAAATTTGCATCTTTGTTAACTTCTGCCCATTATGCCTTTAAACCCAAATAAGGCCAAGTCTAATATTTCTTCCACTTGACAATCTTTCAAATACGTTAACAGATCTATTATGTGACCTCTGAATCTTCTCATTTCCAGACTTTCTTCAATTGGTTCTCATAGTATGTGGATTCAAGGTCAATTTCCATCACAGATGCCTTTGTCTGGCCATGCCTCATCTTATCACTTTCTCATGATGTGAAAACCAGAATTTAGTATGTCAGAT
This sequence comes from Gymnobelideus leadbeateri, assembly GCA_011680675.1. Classification (NCBI taxonomy): domain Eukaryota; kingdom Metazoa; phylum Chordata; class Mammalia; order Diprotodontia; family Petauridae; genus Gymnobelideus; species Gymnobelideus leadbeateri. The sequence goes on along the minus strand of WOXC01004619.1, from coordinate 22,727 downwards.
ATGGTCTCATCAGGAAGAGTACAAAAGGATTATCACCTCCTTCTTCCTGAAATGTATCCTTCTTCCTGAAAATGAAGATAACTTTAACTTTTTTGGCTTCCTCGTCACAAGTGATTCATATTGAGTTTCTAGTTCCCTAAAATCCCTAGCTCTTTTTTTCAGAAAAATTACTGTCTAACCATGCCTCCCACATCCTGTACTTATGATGTTGATTTTCTGAATTCAAGTGTAGGACCAGTCTATGAATCCTGTCAAGAACGGAAATGAACTTAGTCAGGGGTGATTTGTTATTGATGAAAACATACTGATTTTTAGGAATTTTTTTAATTTCTAAATTATTATGAACCATCCTTTAATGATGTGATTTTTAAAATTTTGCCAGGAATCAAAATCAGGCTCACTGACTCATAGTGTGAAAGATTTTAACTATTCTTCTTCTCCTTCTCCCCCTCTGCCTTTTCCTTCTCCTCCTCCTCTTCCTTCTCCATCTTCTCCCCCTTCATCTCCTCCATCTTTTTGTCCTCCTCCTCCTCCTTTCCCATCTCCTTCTTCTTTTTAAAAGTTAGAATGAAATTTGTCTTTTTAAGCTCTATGACTCCTTTCCCTTTGTCAGTGATTTTTCATAGCTACCTTGACAGTGGTCTGGCAATCACATTTATGACTAATGGAGTAGAACATCCCCCTTCTTTTAATATCTAAGGTTTCATTCATTTAGACATATTGAACTCATGAAAGACAGGTAGGTGCCCTATTATAACCTCACCTTTTATTTACAATATTAACTCTTTGTAAACTGTCTTAGGAGTAACATAGGCACATTTTAGTTACCTCTGTATTTCTCTGGACATTTTGCTTTCATTCAGGTGAAACCTGGGAATATCTAGCATTCTCCAACGGCAGCACTAGTTCCCCTTATAGTCCTCAGATTCATAGGGCATCAAATATAAGACAAATCACCTTTCTAAAATAAATGACACAAAAGGGACTTAATACTTGAGTCCATAGGGAATCCTCTTCCAGTAGGTTCATTTCATCTCTCCCCAGAGGCAGTCCTTCTGACTCACAGGGCTTTTTTAGGTCAGTTTCCAACAAGACAGAAGTCAGTGTTGTGCCTCCTTTTACCTATAGCCATAGCTGTCTCTTACTCCTCCTCTTCCTCCTTGGTGCCACTCTCAGCAGACATCCGCTACTCCTTCTTGTCATAGTCTTCATTTCTTCTTCACTGATTCCATCTTCCCCCATAAAAGTGCCAGCTCTGAACTGAAATATGTCACATAATAGTACCATGCGTGATAGTACCATATTCACTTCTGGAGGTGACATTTTAGAAAAAAAGAACCACATGGATTAAACAATGTGCCATCTTGTCTAGAAGGGGGTGTTTGCAATGTTGAGAAGACTAGAGAATATGCTACATAACTGGTAGTTAAAGAAACTGAGACTATTGAGATCAGACAAGGCAGAGAGAGTATGATAACTGCCTTCAAGTCCTTGAAGGGCTGCCTTATGAAAGAGAGAATGGATAATAGCATCATAGATCAGGGCTAGAAGGGAACTCAACAGCTATTTAATTCATTGCCCTCATTTTTCAGGTGAGAAAACTGAGACTGAGGGCTCAGAAATCAAACTGCCCAATGTCAGACAAGTAGGCAGCATTGAAGGCAGAATTTAAACTCAGTTTCTCTGATTCCAGGGCCAGTGTTTTTTCCCCTCTATCATTCATTCTGCCTTGCCCAACTTGTTATGATTGGTCCCAGGGGAAATTTATAAAAGCATTTGGATAAAATTACAGAAAGGCCATTTCAAGTTTAATGTAAATTTAAACAAACATAGAAACCAAAAACTTGCTGGCAATAAGAACTATCTTAAAATTGAATGGATTTCTGCTATGGGAAGGAGTAGAATTCCTTCTGATACCCTCAAACTCCATCTTTGGGGATCTACAATCATGCATACCAGGGATGATGTAGAAGGAATTCTGGGTCAGGTTTGGTTTGTACTCAATGGTCTCTAACAGTCCTTCCAGGTTTTAGAATGTCTGACTCTGTAGGATTATCTGAAATCTTGTCTGATTGACAAGGATATAGTTCTTTCTTGCCTCTTAGAGCTAGAATACAATGGGCTATTTGATTCTTCCGTTCTTGTATCTATATTCTTATACATTAAGTTATCACAGCTCTCCCTACAAACTAAAGCCCTGTTATGATACTTTGGGAATTCTCCTCTGCTGATCATGCTGTAATCTCCATTTCCCACTCTTGGCTAGGTTAGGGTGAATTTTTCAACTTTGTCTTGACTCTCTTACAGAACCTGTGCCTCCCACTCAGTGAACTCCTCCTATTATGTCTTTTTGTGACTCAGAAAAAAAAATAACAAAATCAAAAACATTTTTAGTCCCTTTTTGCCTTTTCTTCTCCTAACTTCCTCAAGGCTTCTCAAGGTTCCTCTTCATAACAATTATCTATGATGGTTTCTCTGAAGCTTCTTGGAAGAGTTCTGAAAATAAGAGGAATGGGAAAAAAACATGACAACCTTCTAGTTCTTGTGGCCTTAATTCAGAAGTGATTGGGTAACTCTCCTGCAAAGGTCAAGAGCCTGTCCTTTCCAAACTTGTTTGAAGATTATAATTCTTGGAAGAGCAAAAAGAATCAAAATAAAAGTAGTTTTGTCTTCTCTCTGCCAGCCATTATCATCATTCTGTCTCATTGTGCAAGTATCAGTAATTATGCTTTTTATTTAGGACCCTCCCCTCCTCCCCATACCAATATCTTAAAATGCCCTTTTTGTTGTCCTTAGCATATGATATTCATTTTGAGCAAGAGTCTTGGACATTGCCAAAAATAAAAATCCCTATAGGTAGTGAGGAAATGCTATATTTCTCTTTTCTGGGTGTTGACTCATACTTGCTAATGATTTGGTTCATCACCTAGACAAGGGAACCCTGAATTGGGATATGAGCAAGTATAAACCAAAATGTCAGGATTTTCTTAGAATACTAAAATCAAGGGAATTGAAACAGGAACAGGAAAGCAGTTGCAAGATATGTAATTCAGGTCAGGAAGTAAGTACTAAATCAAGGGTCAAGATTCTAGATGATTCCTGATCACAGACCATTTGTCTGAGTCAATCTGTCTCCTCAAAACTTCACCACTTTGATGGTGATTATGTGCATGACTGGCCCCTGTTGTATTTTGATTACTGTGCAGTGTTATGGACCAGGTTCACTGTTCCCACCCCTGCTCTACAGCCTACTCAGCCATTTGATTTAAAAAAAAAATTACTCTAGAGCCTAGTCCAGAATATTTCATAGAATAAGTGTTTAACATTTGTTTGTTGAAGAATTTCATGAAAATGCTGCATGACAAAACCTGTGGATCTACTGTAGATACCATCATACTTCATATGTCAACATACCTTAAGACTCATGATATTATTCCCCTCAACTGTGGAAGAAATTCAGATGACCCTTATGGCAGTCACAAAAAGAGGTATCTGGTTGCACAGACGATAGAGGGCTGGGTTTGGAGTCAGGAAGACCTGCGTTCAGATATGGCCTTATACACTTACTGAATCTGTGTCCATGGGCAAGTAACTTAACTTCTGTTTGTCTCAGTTTCCTCAACTCAATTATTATCCTCAATGGAATAATAAATAGTATCAATCTCAGAGTTGTGAGGAGGGACAAATGAGATAATATTTGTAAAAAGTACCTGGCACATAATAGGCTTTTTGTAAAACTTTGTGAATAAAAGAAAGAAAAAGAGAGAGAGAGGAAGAAAGGAAGGAAGGAAGGAAGGAAGGAAGGAAGGAAGGAAGGAAGGAAGAAAAATAAATAGAAAGACAAAATGCCAGCTTTGTATTTTGAGACTGAGGGCTGGAGCTAGAAGTCACATTATTTACACTAGACATAAAATACATGTGTGATCATTACTTCAATAAGTGACACTATAGTTTCTGTCATCTACTGTGAGTATTTTGACATTTCAGTTTAAATATTTATTCAAATACTTATATGACTGACTAATCAGAATGATTATCAAGTTGCCTTACATAAGCAAAATACCTTCACAGTAAGAATATTGTTCATAAAAGACATGCATTGTGTTTGCCTTTTACTAGGAAAAACAATTAAAATATCCTGAGCCACCACTGGACACAGAAACCCCGTATTAAGGCTCAGAGATGGGGTGGGGGGGGAGCATACAAAAAACATTCTCCAATATTGTCATTAATTGGCATACTTGGGGAATATGATTTTTTGGTTAACCCTCAAAAGTTAGTGCTTGGCACATAATAGGGTCTTAAGAATTATTTATTGGGGGTGGCTAGGTGGTGCAGTGAATAGAGCGCCGGCCCTGGAATCAGAAGGACCTGAGTTCGGAGCCGGCCTCCGACACTTAATCCACACAAACAAAAACCTAGCCGTGTAACCTTGGGCAAGTTACTTAACCCCAATTGCCCTAAAGGGGCGGCTAGGTGGCGCAGTGAGTAAGAGCGCCGGCCTCGGAGTTTGGATGACCGAGATCAGATCCGGCCTCAGAAAATGAGCACCCACGCATAAATCAAATGACTAGCCGTGTAACCTTGAGCAAGTTACTTAACCCCAATTGCTTTAAAAAAAAAAAAAAGAATTATTTATTGATTGATTGGCTATTGCTCGATACTTTTTGTTTCATAGGCTATCAGAGATAGTTACAACCTCCTATTCATCTCATCTAGCATTCCATTTAATTCCATTTAAAACAGGAATCTTTTGCCACCCTAACTGAAAGTCTTTCTAAAGATATATTAATTTACTTTAGGCTTTGGTAATTTCACATCTACTGAACATAATTTGACATTTTTTGATGTTTGAAAATCCTGCAAAATTGTAGTCAACATTGTGAACCTCCATGCCCATTACAAAAAACTTTAGGCATAGGTGTAGATGGTTTTAAAGATTAACCTTGATCTTAACTGAATCTATAGCTCCTTGAAGCTCATTCTCTGAACTTGTTTCTCTTTGATGTTTCTTGAGTAACAGTACATATGTATTCATAAACATATCTAAATACATGTAGATAATATTTTAATGGGTTTGTATTCTAATCGGTATAGGTACTTCCTCTACCTGTACAAATAATAACTTGTCCATGCCTTCTTATCTTCTGCTGTTATTGTTTGTTTCCTCAATAGAGACTTTGCTAAACACTCATATGTGTATATGTCTACCTGTTTGTATATAGACATATACTATATGTCCTATTCTTGTGCCTCGACATAGTTTGGAGTTAAATTTGCATTCTCAAAAACTATGCTGGAAGACTACAAGCTATGACTGTCTCTAATAAGCTGAAAATGCTTTGGCAACATATTCAAATTATATATATCTTTTTTATCTCCAGAGTAGCTAAGTGTAGAGATACACATCTCTAACAGATCATATTTTACAGAGATAAAATTTACTGGAAGAGAAAGAGAATACAAGATCCCATTGGACTTTTGTTCATTAAAATATTTTTTAATTATTAAAGCTTCCATTTTTTTCTCTTCTAACTTCTTTCCACCCACTGAAAAAGAAAAGAAGGAATGAAGGAAAGAAGGAAGTTTATTTAGTTTTTAATTTGTAGGATAAAACAAACATCTCTATAACATAGCATAAAAAAAGATTGCACATGAAACTGAAAATCCATTGTGTACAACTTGCTATTCCTTTCAAACATATAATAGTTATCATGTAAATTTCTTTTTATCTTTCTCCCCCACTCCCACCACAGAGATGACTACCATCATACACATACACACACCCCACATGTGTATAAAATAATTCTATACATCTGTCAGTTCTTTCTCTGGATGCAAATAGTGTCTTCCTTGATATGTCCTTTGTAGTTAATTTGGGTATTTACAATAATTGCTGCTACTGTATACAATATTCTCTTGGTTCTGCTCCTTTTGCTCTTCATATTTCATTCAAGTCTTCTCATGTTTTTCTAAGGTCATCAAGCTCATTATTTCTTATAGCACAGTAATAATCCATCAAATCATTCTTTTCTTTATAATATTGATATCATAGTATAAATTGTTCTATTTCTAATCACTTTACTCTGTATCAGTTTATACAAGTCTTTCAATTTTGGTTTCTTTGAACTCATATATAGATATAGATATCTATATATATTATATGTTATATATATATATATATATATATATATATATCATTGTGCTGTAGAAGGAAGAATGGATTATTAAAGGCTAGGCCAGTGGATGATAAGCTTCGGCAGGTACTCCTAACCTATCAAAATGCAAAGCCTTCAGGTACAGACCCAATAATGACTTGTATGTCTGTTACCTGAGGATCAACTTCCCTAAGTAAAAGGCTGCTTACCAGGCTGGTTGCAGGATGATGAGTTTTTTGAGAGTTGTATAGTGTCTCTCAAAGACTTTCTACAAGTCATGAAAGGATTGAGAAAATTTTTTAAATGTTTCTATGGAATTGGATTTGATTGAATTGTGATCAACATCAGCAAATAAGCAACATTTATTAAGCAGTTACTGTGTGTCAGGTACTGTGTTAAACCCTGCGGATGCAAATATAAGCACAGAGCAAGTTAATCCTGGACCTCATAGTTTATATTTTAGAGGCAGAAAACAACACATAAAAGAAGACTGAATGGTAGGGGAAGGGTAGCCTAGTGGAGAAATCTATAAACAAAAGCAGAGTCAGGACATTGCTGATCTGGGTCAGTTTCCAAAATGAAAGCACAAAAAGGAGCTCACTGAAAGAAGAGGCTGTCATAGTGGAAGAATATTCCAGGGTGAGAAGGCCTGTGTCTGAGGGTCATTCCAGGACGAGGAGGCAGAGAAGCCAGTAGAGTCAACAGGCACGTCTGGGATAGGAATGAAGTGTGGCTGGTCTGGACCATGCCTCAAAATGAACACTATTGAAAGGAGTCACCACAACAATAAAATTGCATGTTCTTGAATATATGTCATTCCTACTTCAGTGCCACCATCCTACAAACCCTGCAGTTCTTATCCTGTCCAGACCTCATCCATCCTTTTCCATAAATCTTCCATAGGGGAGCTACCCATTGTACTGGATAGCTTTCTCCAGATTATTTTTCTTCTATAAGCATGTGGACAGCCAGTTAATTAAAGGTTCTGGTATCTGGGCTTCAGCTAATAAAGATTTTACTGTCATAGAAACAGTATCTGTCTGCCCTTGAGGAATTTACAACCTAAAGGGAAAAACCAAGAAAAGTACACATGAAAAATGTGCATTGCATACTAAAGAAATCATAAACATGCATTTTAATCGTAGCTGCAGAAAACTATATACATAAATGTCATAGAAATGTTGAAAATGATTGGAAGAGGATCATAGGATCATAGCTTTAGAGATGGATGGAAAGAATCTTAGAACCTGTCCAGCCCAACCTCTTTTTTTTTTTTTTTGCTTTATGGAGGGCAATTGGGGTTAAGTGACTTGCTCAAGGTCACATGGCTAGTAAGTGTGTCAAGTGTCTGAGGCTGGATTTGAACTCAGGTCCTCCTGACTTCCAGGGCTGGTGTTCTATTCACTGTGCCACCTAGCTGCCCCTAAGTCCAACCTCATTTTAAAGATGAAGAAACTGATTTGCAAAAAAGTTAAATGCCTTGCCTAGGGTCATACACCTAGAATATATATGAAGTAGGATCTGAACCCAGTTGTTCCTGGAGTAAAGTACCCTATCTAGTACATCTTGGGTAGTCTGGAATGACATCTTAGAATAGGAGAATTTTATCCATAGCTTTAAGAAAGAGGGACTTAACCTAGCAGAATGGAGTAGGGAGCGTATTCCTTGGTAGCTTGTGGTGGGAGGCGAGGCGGGGAGGTGGTGTTGGTGCAGGTATTTGAGCATCTTTTTGAGACTTAAGGGCAAAAGCAGGAAAGAGCAAGTGCCTTTTAGAACATTGCAGACATTTAGATCAAGGTCACCAAGATGAGGCCTCACACTGGATGCTGGCTCACATTTGGTTTCAAAGTGAGATTAAGTATAAGGGGATGTGAGGCACAGGTATGGAAGAGTAGCATATAGGAAATGTCTGTTACATACATATTTTATTGATAAGAACCCTGTAATCACTGCTGCCACTGATCCATAACTTAAATTTGAAAAAGGTAAGTTTTCAGCCCAAACCAATACGAAACTGAGGGAGAGATTCTGAGCTTTCACTGCATAGGATCATAGGTTAAGAGCTGGTAGAGACCTTAGCGGTCTTCTATCTTTTTTTTTTTTTTAAGATGAGAAAATTGACATTGAGGTTGATGAATCAATTGACCCAAAGTCGCACAGGTTCAGGATTTGAACTCCCAGGTCTTTTGATACCAAATCTCAAGCTCTTTCCACTATAACTACTGCTTCCTTTTAGAATTGGGCTTCTTAATCTGGAGTCCAGAGGTCTGTGGATAGATTTCAAGAGAATATTTTAACTTGGATGGGAAAAATATTACATATTTATTTTTTTACTAACTTATGACTTACTCTTATTTTTTCCTTAGTTATTTAAGAAAAATCTGAAAACGGGTTCATGGGCTTCAACAGACAGAATGTGAAAGAGGCCCATGAGTCATAAAAGGATAAGACCCCCTGCTTTAGACTGTCATGAAGAGGAAAAAAATATGTTCCAATACTTTGCCTTTTTGATTGAGACCTCAGATCTGTAGGCTTCCTTTTTGTTGGCAAGATTAGTCTAAGGCATAAATGTTTCCTTACTAGGGATGCACTAATAACTTCTCAGGCCACACCAGTCACCCTTTCACTACAGCCTGACCATTGCTTCAGAGCTCAGGGAACATCTGTTTAAATTCCTGAAGTGAAGTTAACATTGTCAGGTCACAGGAAATCTGCCTAATATCTGAAGACATGCATGTGATCTCTCTGCCAAAATGATCAAATAACTGCTTTTACGTTGAAATCCTTCTAAGTCTCATGCTCTTTGGGCAATGTGGATTTTATATTTTCTCAGGAAGTCTGTTGTTTAAAATGTTGTAGTTCAGAACTGTAGCTATACACTTATGAATGACAACGCCCACTTTTAAAATCTCGAGTGTGTGTGTATATGTCAGTGAGAGAAAGAGAGACAGAGAGAGACAGAGACAGAGAGAGAGACAGAGAGTGAGAGAAACAGAGAGAGAAACAGAGAGAGAGAGAGAGAGAGAGAGAGAGAGAGAGAGAGAGAGAGAGAGAGAGAGGCAGAGACAGACAAATATGAAGGGAGACATCAAACAAGACTATGAAGGGAGTGTGAAAGGAGGGAAGAAGAAAAAGAGGGAGTGAGAATGTGCCAGGATTCTCATGTGCTCCTATTCATTTAATTGGTTTTCCCCCTACCCTTAATTTTCCCCTCTGATAAACCTATTCTCCTGAAATCATATGTGGTACTATTGTTTTCAAAGGCATACCCCTTTTCTCTGTCACCTTTAAATGCCTTCACCTCCACTTCAGTTTTACCAAGCCATTCTCATGTTTGTCATGCCAAAGTAGGCTGGAACCAAAATGGAAAAAAAGAAACAATCCTGAATCTCATTTTAAAAGGTTTTTAACCCATATCTATGCTAGAATTCTGGTACCTCTTAAATCTCCATAGTTATATTTTTATATAGCTAAGTCTACAACTCCTCATTTTTTTGTCTCCTCTCAATCAGTTGCCTAATGAATCTGCACAGAAAACTTCATATGTCCAAGTGACCTTAGGAGGCTCCCAGTAGGGTAGGATCATTATCTCAGAGAAACTTTTTTCCATTGTGACCTGGCTTCTTTTGACAGAAACTTTTGAGGAGCAGAGTCAATATAATGAAGTACAGAACTTGTTAGATTCCTCTTAATATATCCATCATGTCCAGACCCATTATTGACATGTTGACTTTCTTGTTTCTGATTTAAATTGTCAGACTCACTAACATGGCCCCAACAGCCTTAATGTTTGTGGCAGAACACTGACAAGATGTTACTTACAGTTAATTAAGGCTGAGAGCATAATAAACAATCCCGGGATCCTAGCAACCTCATTTCCTCTGGTGTTGAGTTGGCTGGATCTTGACCTCCATGCTTCACCATTCAGGGAAGGCTTGCACTGGGAACTCTATGGTGGGGATAGTTGGATAAAATCTGGTGCTAATGTCCTGATGGGAAAGTAAGACAAGCCAAAAGACATTGGGTATTGAGGAAAGGAAGGGCCAGGGCAGGGATACAGGGTGAGGTGTTTTGACCCCAGAGTTAACTTCTAGGCCTAATGTTAATGTGATAAAAATCAAAAGTTCATGTATTAGGTTACAGGGATCATGGGGGGAAAGTGCTCATGAAAAAGTCAGAAGACTAGAAAATAAAATTGCACAGATTTGGACTCAATCTGTAGATGTTGTAGTGTGGTAAAAAAGATCAAAGGATTTGGGATAAGAGTGTCCCATTTTTTTTTTCAGAACTTTGCACATTAAAAATGCTTTCTGAGGTGGGGGGTGGGATGAGTGGGAGGGAATTATAAGCAGCCTAGTACAATATATCTACTATGATAATGTTTTGCATAGCTAGACATGTACAACATATACTGAATTACTTATCTCCCAAGAAGGAATGGGTGACAAGGGAGGAAGGAAATGGATCTGAAATTCGAGGTCTTAACATTAAATGTTTCAAATATATATAAAAAAAAATGCTTTCTGATTGAGTGATCATTTTGCCCCAGTGGAACATAAGCTCTCTGTGGGAGGAGACTGTTGCCCTGCTATCATTTTTATCATTTTATTCCCATCACCTAACATGGTACCTAGAACATAGTAGTCACTTAATAAATGTCATGTTGAATGGATGAATGAGTTTGGTCTTTGTTACTTCTCTGCTGAGTGACCTTGGCCAAGTCACTTAATATCTCTTGGCCACAGTTTCCTCATCTACCAAATGAGAGACTCAATTCTAAATCATGGGTTTTCAAATAAGAAGTAGGTTAGATTCTGGGCGAAAAAGGAAACAAATCCATTATTTTTCTTGCTTACTACTAGTGTTAGCCTCAGAAAGGACACTAGATGGATAGAATCATCCCATTTTGGTCAGACATCTGACCCAAGGTCTGCTACTGTTTTTGTGCCTTAGTATCTTGCTAACAGAGGGTCTCTTTCATTGATAGGACTTCAGGCCTCATCAGATATCAAAGGGAGATTGTCAGATGCCCCCAAAAGGAGGAGAATTTGCATTTTTATTTTCTTTCCCTCAACATAAAGCTACACATCCATTTAAGGGTGACATGTCACCTTTTCCTCTATAGAACTCAGAGGTTTTGTTTGATGATAAGTGAATGGATTTCTCTTCCGCTATAAGGCTCTAATTCTTATACAGTTGCCAGAAAAAAGAAAAAGAAAACTACCTCCACTTTGGCAGCAATAAACAACTTTTTTTGCATTTAAAAATATCTTGAATTTTAAAAAAATTTTGTTATATTTAGTAGGAGATGAGGGCAAAGAAATGAAGGGAAACGAGAAACTATCCAGCTCCTTGTAAGATTGATCAATGTACCTTTTCTCTATCCCTTCCTTTGCCAGCCTTGGGGTCCTGTGAATTCCTTGGCAGGGCCCTTGTCCTCTCTTGTAGTAGGTTCATTTGTAAAGCACTTTCATTCTCCAAGATCTGAACTTGCCAGCCAGGAGTTTAGAAGTGTGTTTTTGGACTCTGATCACTCCAGGTGTTAGTATTGCTTGGAGGAAATTAAAGGGGAAAAAAAGTGCATGTGTATGCATGCGTGTATGTGTGTGTGTGTGTGTGTGTGTGTGTGTGTGTGTGTGTTTTAAAAGGAACATTTGCTGAGGGGGTGACCCACACATTTACCGAGCCAGCTGGTCTTTTGGAGAAGGAGAGTCCCAGTATGCAGGAGGGGGAGGTAGGTAAAGTTAATAATTATTGACAAATCAAATGAAAAGCTTTAGGGGCTAATATGTTTTAAATGGAGAACTTCTCTATGGACTCCTTGTAAAGCCAAATGACATCATACCCAGCATGGTAATACATTTATTGGTTACTCTAGTGCCTGATTGGGGGAGAAAAGCGGGTGTTTAATAAGAGAGCTGGATGTTCTGCCACCTTCATCACAGAGGGTGATAGATTAAAAACACACGTGCACAAAAACCTTTATTTTAATGAAGTGAGAAGCTTGATTTAGACTGCTTTGTTCCATGGCTTAGATCAACAGGAGAAGATACTTCCATTGGCAGTGGCCAGACTGAAAATGGTAGCCATTGTGTACCTGACTTGTTGTTTAGGGAACTATATAGTTATCCATGGTAGCTTTCTTCCAAAGAAGGGGACAGTGCATCAGAGCGTAAGTTTTGGCCCTCTTAGCAATGACATCTGTTCGTGGAGGGCTTCTATTCTGTTTCACTTGGCTCCCTCTTTCCCACCAGCTACACTGTCTTTGGACTTCTTGGGATCTCTCCATCATGGGCAAATCTCATTACCTTGCAAGATCACTCTGCTTGATGCTCACATCTCATCAGTACTGTCTATCCCTCTGACTGGACCCTCTGCCTAGAGAGCAGGACAAACCTTAAAGTACAAATGCGGGCTATTATGAATAGACTGTTTAGCTTCACTAATCTATACTTATTATGTTCCTATTGGAAACTATTATAAGAAAGTGTGGTGTACATCTCACTCTTTACCTCAAGTCGGTGGCTAGAAATAGAGATGCAAAAATGATAATCACAAAGTAAGTATATTTTTATAATATACAAGGAAAAAAGAAGTTCAAAAGGGTGTATGAACAGGGCGGTTTTGTTACTATAGTGATAATATTGCTATATACTTAAAAACTGAACAAATCAAAAATGTATTTCCTATAAAATTCTCATTTTTATTCTTTGTATGGTGAAGTTTTCATAATTAATTCAATGATTGTTAAGTTCATAATAAAGAACAAAAATAGTTTAAAAGAAAATAAAGTATGGTATAGTAGAAAGTACATTGGACTGGGCTTCAGGAGATTCTGCCCATAGCTCACCATATGACACAAATACAAGTCATTGTGTAAAATGAGGGAGCTTGTCATAGAATCTAGAGTTAGACAGGATCCTATTGATTGCCTAGAGGTCAGTGATGTCAAACTCTAATCGAAACAGATCCCCTATAAGCTGCCTATTGACTTAGAAAGGCACAAATGAACATTATCTATGTTGTATTTTTACTTACTTTGTTAAACCTTTCCAAATTTCATTTTAATCTGAGAACTTTGCAGGCATCTTGAAGCCTGTAGGCCATGAGTTTGATACCTCTTCTAAGCTTCTCTGAACCTTTCACCTTGGGCATGGGGGTGTTAGGTTTTAATTTTAGTGGCAGGGTGTAGTTTGTGGCTGTTGACTTCAAAGAAATTCAGCCAGTCACTGGTTGTGCTTTATTTGACCTGAGGTCTGCCTACTTAAAATTAGTACATTTATAAGCAGTCTAACTCCCTTTACCTGTCTCAGTATAAAACCTCACAACTGGACTGCTGTTCCTATGACTGTGGCTTCATTTTCCCAGATCAGGCCAAAGTGGGCAAAGGCCTAATGGTGAGGAAGTGGAACACACATATTTTGTCAGGTCACGTCAACAAGCCTTTATTAAGTGCTTACTATCTGTCAGACACCGTATTAAGTGCTGGGGAGAGTAGGAAAGGAAAAACAAGTAAATAAATGAACAAGCAGAGGCTGATCTCCAGGAGTTCGTTTTCTAATGGAGAAGACAACATGCAAATAACTCTGTACATAAAAGACCTATACTGTATAAATTGGAGGAAGGGTATTGACATTTAGGAGGGCCAGGAAAGGTTTCTTGTAAAAGGTGAGATTTTAGCCGATACTTGAAAGGTCAGAGAAGAGAGAAGGGTGAGAATGAGAAGGGAGACCATTTACGTATGGGTGACAACCAAAAGGCAAGGAGTCAAGAAATGAAGTATCATGGTATCATATTATGTGTGAGGAACAGCAAGAAAGTGGTGAGAGTGAGCTGATGAGATTGTAAGCCTGAGTGACTGGGAGGATGGTGATGCCTTTGACAATAATAGAGAAATTCTAAAGAGGGACAGTTTGAGACAAAAGATAATGAGTTCAGTTTCTGACATACTGAGTTTAAGATGTCTGTGGGACATAAAATTCGAGATGTCCGGTAGTTTGCTGGAAGTTTGGAGAGAGGTTAGGTCTGGATAAATAAACCTGATAATCATTTGCCTAGAGATGATAATTAACTTTATGGCAGTTGCTGAGATCACCCAGAGAGAGTATAGAGGGAGAGAAGAAAAAGGCTCAGGACAGAACTTTGAGTAAGAGTAGTCAGACAGGTAGGAGAACCAGAAAAAAAATAATATTTCAAAAACCTAGATAAGAGAATGTTAACAAGGAAAATCATATGATCAGCAGTATCAGAGGCTAAAGAAAAGTTGGGAAGGATGAGGACTGAGAAAAGGCCATTTAATTTGTCAATTAAGAGATCACTAGTAACTTAGGAGAGAGCAATTTCAGTTGAATGACAAGGCCTGGAATGTTCTCTCCTCTTTAGCTCTGTCTGCTGACTTCCCTGGCTTCCTTTAAAGTCCCAACTAAAATTCCAACTTTTATAGGAAGTCTTTCCTAACCCTCTCTCTGTTAATTATTTCCTATCTTTTCCATAAATGGATTGCTGTGACTATTGGCTTGCATGTTGTTTTGCCTGTTTGATTGTGAACTCTTGAGGACAGGGTCTGTCTTTTGTTTTTGTTTTTGTTTTTTTGTATCCTCAGGATTTAGCACAGTGCCTGGCACATAGTAAGAACTTAATGAATGTTTATTGATTGATTGGTTGGTTGGAAGCCAGATTATAGAGAGTTTAGAAGGCAGTGAGAGGGAAATGGAAGCACTGACTTTAGATGGCTTAATCAAGGCCATGAAAGGGAGGAGAAATATAGGATGAACATGGGGATGGAATCAGTTGAGGAATATTGCATTTTGTACGACTGTTGTATGCATATGATTATGCATATTATATATGTGCATATATATGTATATATACATATATATATATATACACATACTAAATAAGTTTTTAAATGGTCAATATGTCTCCTTGTTGGATCAATTCAGTGTGCTGCTTCACCTTACCCAGTGAGTTAAGTGACTTTTCCAAGATCCAATTACTCCAGGTAACTTTAAGAATGTAAGTCAAAGAGAAGACCTTTACTGCTCAAGGTGGTTTCCTGATCAGGAGTTCTCTATGCAAGTAAAAGCACAAGTACGAATAGAGCATTGGCCCTGGAATCAGGAGGACCTGAGTTCAAATCCGGCCTCAGACACTTAACACACTTACTAGCCATGTGACTTTGGGCAAGTCACTTAACCCCAACTGCCCTCCAAAAAAAAGAAAAAAAATCACAAGTACAATCCCCCCTCATCTCACCCCCCAACCCATCCCATCCCATCCCCAAGGTACTACAAGTAGAAAATGGAATTAGAACTTGTACCTAGGTTTTTTACTTTCTGGTCTCCTTCCACCATACTTACTCCCTTTCTTGTACTAGATAATTTCCAAGCTTCCTTCCAGATCTCTTATTCTGCTTCATTTTGGAAGATAAAAGATATTACTGATTCTGTCTGAACTGGTGGGAGATGGAGAGAGTAGAGAACTGAGACCCACTCAGATAAGCATCCACTTAAGTATTGATCCTAAATTACTCAGTCCTTGAGCACATTTTCTAGAAGGGATTCTGTGTGTGTTCACTATTTAGGTTTTAGAGGTACCAGGAGAGCTGCTTTTTCCTGAGATGTGCCAATACTTTACTTAGAGGCCTTTAAAGGATTAAAAATGACCACATGGCATGGATTTTATAGAGGGAAGTTCTTGATCAGGTTTCCCCTCAACTCGATGATCTTTGAGGCCCCTTTCCTCAGAACTCTGCTATTCTGTCATTCATGTTTGAAAACCTAGGACTCAGAAGTTCAGAGTCACTGAAATGAAAAGTGAACAGGAAAATAAAATCTCTGGGATGTTCATATTTCAATATTTCCCAAGGTTCACAGTGTCATTTGGGACTACTTAGAGGCAGGTGGGTGGAACAGTGGATAGAGTGCTGGATTTTGAATCAGGAAAACCTAAGTTTGAATCATGTCTCATGCACTTAGGAGCTAAGCAACTCTGAGGAAATCATTAGCTTCGGTCACCTCACTTGTGAATTGAGACTACTACTAGTACCTACCTCACAGAGTGGTTGTTGTGTATTTTCCCTTTATTTTTGAAAAGGACCATGGCATCAGGGAAATGGTGCCATGACTTGCAGTTGACTTCAATTTGAGTGAGGGAGCGCTGTGCAAGGTCACCAGCCTCACTTTCTCCTCCAGAGCCTATTGCTTCTAGTGTCCAGATGTTCATCAGGATGACTGGAGATGGCCCAGCATGCAATGGGAAACCATGGCCCTTTGAGCCTAAGGTCTTTTGAGGTACTCCCTTAGAGGTGACATCCATTCAGTGAATGAATAGGCCTTTTTAAGAAGTGAGTGTGGGGATGGTTCCTTTAGATGGCACGGATCATATGCACTGTAAAACTTAAAACACTATATAAATGTTAATATTAGTAGTAGTGTTCCTTGGACATAAATCACAACCACGCTTTAACACATGGGTTATCATGAGCTGCCTTGGTCAAAAGAAATCCGTCCCCAGTGGTCAACCTCAGAAGGAATGTTTGTCTCTGATCTTAATTAGGCTGGTCTTTGGATGATAGGTTTAGCTCCTCCTAGTCCACATTTAAAAGCTTTCTAACTTGGTAGCAACAAGTGGGATTTTCACTCTGTTGGCCTCCTTTTTTAAGTATCCGGGCTCATCTCTTATGCTTCATAAACTCTGAACCTATAGTCAGGAAAACTTGAATTCCAATGTGGTCTCAGATGCTATCTCTGTGAGTCTGGGCAAGTCACTTAACCTCTGTTTGCCCCAGTTTCCTTAACTGTGAAATGGTGATAATAATAGCACCTACCTTGCAGGGTTGTTGTGAGGATCAAATATAATAATATGTGTAAAAGACATTTGGCAAAGTGTCTGGCACAAATTAAATGCTATATAAATACTTATTGCTTGTCCTTCCCTTCCCCCCAGTAAGGCATCAGAGTAAGCCTTTAGTGGGAAGGTGTAATTATACTTTAAGGAAAATAAATTTGAATTCTGGGAGAAGGGTTCAAGTAGTTCATCTTTCCGTAGTGGTTTCATAAAATTTAGTATCAGAAGGGAGCTTACAAGAAAAGAGGAAAATGACTTGTCTAAGGTCATGTATGTAGGAAGTAGTAATGTGGAATTCTAAGTAAGGTCTCCCAACTCCATCCAAAGCTCTGTTCACTTTGCCAGATCCCTATATTCTTAAGCACAGATGTGCAAGTCTGGTCTCTAGTCTGTGGTTAAACACCTGGATGGTGCCACTGAAAGGTGTCTGGCAAATCAAAAACTGAGCTATGTCCATTTAAGCAACATACGTTCCTTCTGCCCATGAACCAGGCTGAAAAGAGAGTTTGTGGAAAACAAATAAATTGGATTTCTTCCAGACCTGGCACCCTCACATTAAAAGCTCACAGGTGTGTCTCTCCACTGCAAAGAATACACCAGATACTAGAATGAGGCCATATTGTACCTTGTGGTACAACTTCATTACTACCAAGGAATTTCTCAGTCTTCACAACAAGGCAGGGGGATGGGCCTAGGGACCTGGGAATTGGTAGGACCATGTGGTTCCAAGGCAGGAGCCCCCAGAACTGAACCTGGCCCAAGTAGATCAAGATCTTAGGCTTTAGGGGCATGATTGTGTCTGGGATTGTCATCATCTTTTAGGGTCCTACACATCATCTCACATAGCCTTACCCATAGTAGGCCCTTAATAACAAACATCTCTTGGTTGATTGATTTAACAGGGTAGGAATAAAGGCCCTTTTCTTGTTCTCCCACCTCTAACTTCTCATCTTCTGCCTTCAAAAGAAGAGGAAAAATTACAGCTCTGCCACCTCTTGCCTGCTTAGGGTTCTGGGGTGAAACTTGGATTTGCCCCCATTTTCAGCTTGTGTTTGCCTGGGGCTCTCAGCTATTCTGCTCCTTTCTTCTTCATTGTCAGCCTCTCCCCTGTTTCCAGCTGGGCCCTGTGTGTGCATTAGGGATTCAGTGGGAAAGGTGATGCTTGCTGACCCCCAGTCATTAATCAATCTGCTCAAGCCAGGGCCTTTTTCACAGCCAGAGGCTGCAACTCATTGGCCCTGGGGAACTGCCTAATAAAATGACAAGAGGAATGAGTTTATTTCCTGTCCTCAAGTTCCTGGTGGGAACCCATGGTGGGGTGTAGATGAGGGTTTGAACCGAAGTGGAAGGTAAGGGGGAGTAGGGAGTTGATTTGGGTGTTGAGTGACATGATGGGAGGGGTGTGGGGGTGGGAGCCATTCATGATACTTGCTCAGACTAAATTTTCTGCCTTCTGGAAAGGCATTTGGCAAAGTATTTGGGGGTGGGGGAGGTGGAGGGTGTTTATTTGAGAAACCATGTTCGCTGAGCCTGAGTTCACTCTGTGGCTCATGGCGTCTGTTTTTTCCCTCCCCTTACGCCCACCTTGTTGCCCAGTGCTGCCCTTCTAAAGGAAACTTTGCAACAGGAGGGGTTGAGGGGGATTCTTTGAGCTGTTGCTAGCCTACAGTTGCCAAATACCTGTCTCCGATTCCAGGAACCATCTGAATTGAGCACAGCGTTGAGAAAAACCAAGATCAACACAGTAGGTATTTATAATCAGCCATCCAAGCTTCCAGCTCATTAATCATCAGGTCAGCCCGGGAAACTGGGTCCTTCCAGTCCTGATGTTCCCATCCCTGGGGAACACTTTGAACATTGCACAACTGGTAACAATTTTCTCAAATTGGAGAGGGTTTTTTTCCCTTTTTTCTGTTGCTTTCACTCCCCTTGAACAGCCCCCAGCCCTGCCTTGCCTCCCACCAATCCCAGTTAATGGACCTTTTGTTCTGCTTGCTATTGCCTCACTAATCAGGTTACATCATATGGGAGTTATCAGCGGAGAGAGAGAGGGCAGGCACAGGGAATGGAAAATCAGGCAATCACAGAGCAACCTTTAGTGACTTTATGACAGAATGACATCGAAGAGATAACCAAGCAGGGCTGACTTGGGCTACAGATCACTGCCTCTGAAGCTACATGCCTGTAGCTTTCACTCAAGGGCTCGCCCCAATTATCTAGACTATGAACAACCACACCCGTCAGGCACCAAAGCGCCTCCAGTGTTCAATGTCTCTCTGTGCTTTAAGCATGGTTGTCTTTTCCTGGGTTGCTGTTGGCTACATGAAAAATGAAAGTATTTCCCTAGAAACTATGGCCTGGCTTTCAAATTAGGGTCTCATTCACCCTCTAATATGGGAAGTGCATTATAGAAGCATTCTTCCAGGAAGTACATAGATTCTACTGCAGTGGGAAGCAACATGATGAAGTAAAAAGTGTGCTGTATTAAGAACCAAAGGATCCGAGTTCAAATTCTGATTGCCACTGACATTCTGTATTAATTTGGGCAAGTTACTTAAACCTCCCTGGGTCTCAGTTTCCTCATTTGTAAAATTATGGAGTTCAATTAGATGATTTCTAAGTTATCTTCCAAATATGAATCTATGAATCCCATGACAATGTGGGAAATGGAAAGAACTATGGGATCTGGTGTCAGATAATCTGGGAATTTTGACTTTGTCACTAAATCCATGTGATTTCAGGCAAATAACTTAACCTCAGGCCTCAATTTGCTCCTCATCTGTAAAAGTGAAAAGAGTTGGAATAGATGAGGGTCTAGCTCCCAGCTCTCATTCCTGTGACTCATTTCATTTTTTGGCTGCTGTCTGACAGAGGTTCCATTGGGGTCTGCATTTTATTTTGAACTATATAAACCCTTTGATTGTAAGAAGCATAGTTATTATTTTATCACAGAATTATCAGAGCTCAGAGCTTAAAAATGACCTGAAGACATCCAATCTAACGTTTGCCTGAAACATGAAACCTCACTGCAGTATCCTCAAAGATAGTTGAGGATGGTTGTGTTTTATACCAGTGGGATTGTAATATAAGAAAAGAGGCAGAAAAATTACAATTAGAGGTCCCTGGTTTGGATCCCAGCTTTGCTGATTATTAGCTCTATGACCTTGGCCAACTCCAGGTAAACTCTAAAATCCCAAATAGCCATAAATTCCATGATCCTGGCTGTGCATCTTCTTCTTGAAGCTCTCCAACAGTGGGCAACTCTTTACTATTTCTGTCTCCCTTCCTGCCCCATTTCCCCCTTTGGAAAATGAGGGGCTATACCTCATGGAAAAGTTTGCATTGGAAGAAAAAGTTTCTACATGAGTAGTTTTCTACATCAATGAAATCATAGATCTACACAGTAATGTTCTTCTACTCTTCCCTTTCCCCCCTCCCCCAAGGAAGCTAATTCCATTTTTGGACAGCTTTATAATGGTTAAGAATTTTTCTCCCCTTTGTATCAAACCAAAAATCTTTCTGTGTAGCTTCTACTCACCAGTGCTTGATCAACCTTTTCAGGTTGAAAACAAGTCTTCCATAATTATAACCTGACCCTTTAGATATCTAAAGATAGTCATCATATCCTCCTAAATCTTCTCTTCTCCAGGCTAATGGAACCTGTAGTTTGGAGTACAAATTCCCATCATTGTCACCTTCCTCTTTGATGTCTAACTTCTAACTTGTCGCTGTTCTTAAGATGCGATGTTTAGATTTAAGTGCCATGTACTGAATAAAGTCTGAAGAGGGCAGTCTTTTTACCATGAGCATCTAGCACAGTGCTACACATTATATGCCTCAGTGGACATGCATTTATTAACCAATTTATGCTTAGACAATCTAGGGCTTCAGAGACATGCTTATGAGAATCAGAACTTGCAGAGATGGTCCATAGGATCATAGATATAGACCTAGGAGGTCTATATCTATAAATATAGATATAGATATATAGATAGATATAGACAGGAGGTCCCCAAGTCCAATCCCCACATTTTACATATGGGTAAATTGAGACCTAGAGAGGTTAAGGGACTTGCTCAGGGACACACAACTAGTAAGGGTATGAGGTGGGATTTGAATGAAATTCTTCCTGACTCCAAGTGCAACACTGTCCACTTATTGGTGCTGCCTCTGACATCAAAGGGCTTGATGATAATGGGGACCCTACCTTAGACTGATGCATTTTTGGAGTTTTCAGCCAAGAAAGTGAATCCATGCTGCAAGTCAGGAAAGTGGCCTTTGGCTTAGTTAAGGTACTGTTTTATCTCTTTTCAACTCTGTCATTGAGATGAAGGGAGTTGGCCTGGATGTGACGGGGGATGTGAGCAGGGCTGTCATTTCAGTGTTGTCTGTTATCCATCCACAAGACCCCCGGGGCCAGATTTTTCAGACTTGTCTGCTTGCCCAGAAAGGGGCAGGCCTAAGCCCTACAGAAATTAGAAGCACATATGCTTGGCCTAATAGGAATGGAGAAGAATAACAGACTGGTTCAAACTAATGTTTTGAATCATCACGTAGGAGTTAATACAGCTTGGGGAAAGTCGGAGAACTTTTCTTCCTCTGCACAAAGGAAAGAACCCATAATCAGCATGATAGACTGAATGTCAGAGCTGGAAGTGACCTTGGAAATCATTTAGTCTAAGCCCCTCGTTTTCCTGATGAGCAAACAGACCATCAGAGAGTCCGAGTGATTTGTTCAAGGTTACCCCGCCAGGAAGTAGAAGAAACGAAATGGGACCCAAACTCAGGCCTTCCACTTTCAGATTTTGAGTTCTTTCCAACACACTCAATGTAACAAACCTTGGTGGTCAGCTAGTCCAACCTCTTAATTTTTTTCAGATGAGGTACAGAAAGGGTAAGTGTCAAAGCTGTCAAAAGGGAAAGCTTGTCGAAACTCATGCAAGTAGTTCAGGGTAGATCTTGAATTCAAACCCAACTCTCCTGATCTCCAGTCTAGGGCTCTTACCATTCCACAATGCTTCCCTCAGAGCCAATGAAAAAATACCTCGACCTTATGACTATTTAGTTAGAAGATCTCTGTCTCTGGGTTAGAAGCTGATTTTTGTCCTCACCTATTACTCTTAACGTTCAGCCTGATGTATGCCTCTGGGAGCTGCTGACTGTGGAGGGGAGGTGGTAAATCAAGTTCTGCAGAGGGCAGGGCACCATCCATCCCCAAACACACATCTTTGTGCAGAAGAAATGCCTCTTTGCAAGCTGCCCTCCCCACCCCCTAGACCTCTTCCCTATTGCAACTATATCATACCTTTTACAAAAAGTCACTTTGAGGTCACTGTTTTTTGTCCAGTATTTCAATACATTAAATGCAATTACTTCATTGTTGATTTACCTGTCATTACAGGCATGTGTTGGGACATGATTTATTGAGTGAGCTTTGTGCCAGTTGACTTGCAGTGGATTGTGCAATATTCAAAGGGCCTCATTTGCTTGGCATTACATTAGAGGCATGATGATTGCAACACAAAGCAATGTAAATGAATTCTGAGAGGCTCCATCATTCATGTTGTCATGTACTGAATCCTATTATTATTTATTACCATAATTGTACTGTGTTTCCTGGGGCGATAAATTAGGACTGATGGGCCCCGCTGACAGTCAAGGGCTGGACTCGCTCTATATAATTTAATAGGGATACTGTAGGGTCTGTGTTGTGTGCTCAAA